>MU160193.1:0-23245 GCA_015888305.1 Antheraea pernyi
AGTTTTGTGATAATGAAAGACAACTATCCATTTCATATTTTTCGGTATATCTTTATATAATATAATAGTATATGTATTATATAATATAATAATATAATAGTAACGAAAAATATTAAATGGCTTAGAGTCATACTTCTATCTCTTTTTAGTATGACTTAGATTTTATTTGGTATATACAAGTAATTTTCACGCAATAAAAGAAATGGTGCTACTAGTTGCTTTACTTTGTCTCGAAATTCTTGTTTATTTCTAATAATATTATTCAGATATATCTATTTAAATAATACTTACTCTTAATCATTGTTAGAGCTTACACACGCTTAAACAGAATTATATATGTTGATTTCGTTACATTTCTATACTGTATCTGGCAATTCGACCGACTTAGACAAGTGTTGACATCGTGTATGTATCGTATATGTACATTAATTTTATGTACGTTATATTTTGATATAAAAGAGGTCTCAAAAACAGCAGTTCGGGTTATTAAGATTTTCTTTTTGTAAATTTAACTTCAGGTTTTGTACAAAAAAAAAAGTACTCGTCTCATTGTATTTTTTTAAAAGAGCAATAAATTATCTATAAAAATTATTACGTTTAATATTTTATTGTTAATTTAATCAATTCGAAAAACTACTTCCAAAAAATCCGAACTTCAAATACAACTGTTATTTGGAAGCCGATAACTTGACAAATAATCATGATAGAGAAAAAATGTGTTTTCTACTTTCTAGACATACGACGAGGCTGAATATAAACGAATTTCAGAACCTCACTCTTTTTTTTTATCCCAGTCCATTTTCTGTGAAATGCCTCTCGTAGTGGATTTTGATGTTGCCAGTGAATTTAATTATTTAATTCTTGTACGTGATTGTTGACAGGTGGAGTTTGCTCGTGCGCTACGTCTCACTAATGGCAATATTGAACCCTTGTCGTTCACAGTGCCCAGGATAAAGGTATGCTTGTAAAAACATGAATATTACATTTCCATACTGATATAATACATTTCCACTGTCACTTCCGCAGTGCTATATCTTCCGTTTATTCAAATAGAAGCGTTTTACCTTACAATAAAATAACTCACCTTATTTTAATTGTAATTCTTCAGTTGACTCGATGTTATACGTAAATTTGTATTTTGAACATGTTCACTTCTGTGGATAGATGGCGTTGCTATAAAAAATATCGTTTTTACCTGAATCGTTATGTTAATTGAGGATCGCATGTAATCGTGATGTGTCGGTTTGTTTGCAGAGCGAGCTGTTCCAGGACGACCTGTTCCCGCCGACGCTGGTGACGTGGTCGCCGTGGGTGTCGGCCCGCGAGTGGCTGGCCGGTGCCTCAGTGCCTCACCGCACTGTCAGCTTACAACCGCCGGGAATGGAATGCTGTTAGTATTCGTTCCATACATTTTTATATGCAGAAGGGGGACTAAATTAGAACCACGGCGTGTACGCACAAATGTTTTCGATATTAGCGTATATTTACTGATTGAAATTGGTAACAGTATCGGCTGATGGTGAAGGAAACTGAGGAAACCTGATCACTGGCTGATAGGTGATATTATAAGTAACATAGGCTACTTGTATTCTATAGAAAAGATTAAGGTCTCGTGTAAATATAATAAATTGAGTCTTTATATTACACTAGTGGGTGCCCATTGGTCGACATAGTTCATTGATTTTTTAAAGTTTGAACTTTATTAGGGTTCTTTTGTCAACTTACTTCTATAGTACATGTAAAATATGAAGACCATAAACTAAAAACCTTATGAACTTCGTTTTCGGTGTATAAAATTGGAAATTAAAAAAAAAAAATTATATATATTTTTTTTATGTCAAATGGCGGCAAACGAACAGTTGGGTCACCTGATGTTAAGTGATCACCACTGTCCATAGACACTAGCAACACCAGGGGAGTCGCACGTGCGTTGCCATGTCTTGTTTATTTACATGTGTGTATATGTTGTGTAAAATTGAAACAGTAGTGTGAGTCATGCATATTTTAATTAATTTAATGTACTTCTAATGCATTTTATATAAAATAATTAGCTTTCTGCACTTCTCCTCCATATAAACTTTAACTATGCCAAATTTCACGTTCATTCGTTCGCCCAATTCCGTTAAAAAGGGATACAAAATTTAGGCTTCACGTATTAATATATATGATAATAAGCTAAATCAAATTTTAGCTGTTCCTAATTATTGTATGTTATTTTTCAAGATCTTCAAATTTTGTACATGTAAAATATGAAGACCATAAACTAAAAACCTTATGAATGGCAAAATTTCAACTTCGTTTTCGGTGTATAAAAAACGGAATTAAAAAAAAAAATTATATGAACGATTAATATTGGATTTATCTCATTTTGAGAATTAACCATGTCGTTAGAACATTGAATGTGTCACAAGAAATTTGTAATATGATTACCTGTGTTAATAATCTAGAAGATTGGGTTATCAAAAGTAAATTTAACAAAATCATTTGTGTTCTGCAGTGTCTGCTCACACCGGGGGGTCGCCGGGGTCCGTACCCCCCACTGCTACCCCCACTCCGGCAGTGAACAAGCCACAGCCTCAGAAACCGAAGCCCGATCTCATCAAATCCCATGTACCGATGGAGGCCAAAGAGAAACAGGACGATGTGAGTCACCTTCCAAAGCCATAACGAACACATGTAATTTAAAAAAAAATGTCATTCGTGTTTTTTTATTTATCAGAAAATAATCGACAACAGGAACATAAAGAGTGAACCGCTAAGACAGTGATACTAAAATTTTTTATTAAACGGGCCACAAATACGTTTCACTCTTGATGTCGGTGGCCGCAAGCTACAAAATTTAGGTATTAAATAAATAAAAAAACATGTAACTGGGATCTATTTCATTTACTCGGCGTGCTCAAAGTTTTTCTGATAGGCACGAAATTTAAGGTTTTAAACTTATCTTAATTTATATATTGTGATTATCATCACTAAAATCTCTTTCACATCTATTGGCATTCCGTGTAATAATCATATTTTTTATTCACAGTTTATATTGATTTATCAAACATATGGTGAGCTACACAAGCTCAATTTAAAATATCAATATAATACGTAAACAGAGCGCTATACTACGCGTCGCTACTCTGACGCAAGCGCAATACGGTCGGTCACGCTTACTAGCATGTCATGACGCGAAATTATAAATTTATCTCCTGTAAAATAATACTGCTCAACACACTTAAAGAAGTTTTCACTTTAAAAAAAAAATCCAGAAAAAATAAACCGCCTTTGATGTGAAACACAAATAAGGCACTAAAATGCGAAAAATAACTGAATAATTAAATTAACCAAATTAAATAAAAAATATTGATATTCGCGCTACCTAATAATATATTTGAAGTCGATGCCAACCTACATTCATATCATCTATGGGGTGGCAACCACCACACTTATATCAAGTAAGTGAGCGTTTTATCCCGGTTATAAAGAGACATACTTTCGGCATATATTTTTCCAGGGGTATCTACCTCCAGCCCATTTAAAATATACAGTCCACTCCCTAGGCTAGGTACCCCGATCAGTGTGGGTGTGGTGGTTGCCACCCCATAGATGATATGAATGTAGGTTGGCATCGACTTCAAATATATTATTAGGTAGCGCGAATATCAATATTTTTTATTTAATTTGGTTAATTTAATTATTCAGTTATTTTTCGCATTTTAGTGCCTTATTTGTGTTTCACATCAAAGGCGGTTTATTTTTTTTACAACAGGAAGTTCAACATGTGAAGACGCGGCCGATGAAAAAAAAAAACAATCTAAATAAGCAACAGACGTGTCCGCTTAAACAGGTTTGTAATCGGTAAAGAAAAAAAAAATCTATTTGCAACACACCCACTAGACGTGCTCGTAAGAAATAAATACAAACCGTTCGGTCGCAGACAGAATAAGATATAAAAGCACGAAAATGAGTCATCACACGTTAAATCTGGAATGGCTTCTAATGTACGTGCATGCTCTTTCCGTTAGTATATCGTATTATTTATGTTTTATGTTGTGCAAAATTATTTAATAAACTAACCGGTGTCTTTATCTTCGTTCTTTTTTTTATTGTAGCTCGGCATAGTGACTGCACTATGCTTTATGGTAAGCACACAACAATCCAAAACACAACGGTGCACACCACCACCTGCGTAAATGTCTCTACACGTTACGCTTGAAGGACCCAATTTTATAGGAGGGAACACTTCGCGGCCGGGAGATTGTTTCACAGCTTTACGGTACGACAAAGATAAAAACGTTGCGAACTTTTTAGTTCGTTCCCAGATAGGATCTACCGTAAAACTGTGGCTCCTAAGCCCAGGGTGACTAATTCGGTTGTGTAGCTCTTCAAAACACTCGCCATGATACAGACGGTAGAACACGCTCAGTGAGGATCAGACCTGCGCAACTAAAGCGGTTCTATAAACTCTGTGATATCTGCATCATTAACAACGACAAATTAATAGAAAATCGTTCGAATGGGTGCAATGTACTAATGTCTATCTAAACCCTTAGTTCCCAAAGTGGTTCAGGTGGACCCCGAGGGGTCCACGGGAGACTCGACGGGGGTTTACGTTGGCGTTACAAAAAAATAGGGGTTCACAATGCGTAAGCGGGGATCCACGAAAATGTATCTGCTTCCGATAGTGAAGACCTAAACCTTCCTCATGAATCATTTTATCTAGTGGTAAAAACCGCATGAAAATCTGTTCAGTAGTTTTTGTGTTTATCGCTAACAGACTGACAGACGAGACGGAGGATTTTGTTTTATAATATATAGTGATTTATAATTGACCTTTTGTATACAGTATAAATGACGAAATGAATTGAGATGTATTTTTGACTAATCGTGGGTGAAACTAAAGCGTATAGAGATTTCGATATTTCGAATTGTATGGAAGAAACAATTATCTATGAACGTTTTAACTAACGTCAAAGCTCGCGTGTAATAGATATAATAATAGTCTATGGTCTGGAACATATTTATCATTTTGATAAATAGCGGGATAGTTTAGTAATTGTTTCTCGTAGAATTCAGTAGCCGATAATCGCTAGGGTTATAATAGTATGTGCAAGGAAAAGTGTACAAATATTCGGTATATCGATATAGGAAATATCGATATACTTTTTGTATATCGATAAACACAAGTTATCGATTATTGATAAATCAACTAGTCACTAACAAAAATTGACTTGAAAGTAATGGTTTCATAATTGTGTAGTCGAAAGATATACATATATATTTTCATTATTTGTAGACAAAATTACTCGATTATCGAGTTCGTGCATATCGTTAACGTAACAATATTCGATTTAAATCGATAATAAAAAGTATCCGACGAACACAATATTTTATATACGTTTTTCCCCGACTCGTGTATAATGTAAATGTATTTTACATGTTTTTAATACCCTAGATAATAATAATAATCGTTGATAAGGCGCGAAATAATCTAGAACAGATGTAAGAATCGATGTGGACCTAGAATCGATGTAAACTTTCATTGTCTCCAAAAAAAAAAATCGACTATTTATGCTAGACATATATGCTATGAATTTCTATTTATATATTTTTGTCATCTGACCCAAACAGATGTAATGATTTTCCAGAAAATAAAATATATTTATTTAAATTGGAGATCAAAAGTGAACTATTTCCAAAACAATCATAGAAAGAAAAATAACAGGTAATAATTTATTAAAATTTAATTTTTACACATACAAACATTAGCTTTTGCGAGATTGAGACCTGTCCTATAACTAACAGATAATTTAATCCACAGAATTACTTTATGTAATCCTGTATTATTTATATATAGAATATTTCACGAATCACTGCTATTTTTCATTTCAAATGAAAAATAACTGGTCATGTGATAATCGTGAATGCATTTACTGTTTTCCATATATTCTTGTGTGTTATATATTTGTAAAAAAGACCGCTCATCGTAGGAGCCACTTGTGTTATTCCTATTATGTTAAATATAGCATATTTTCATTTATCGCTTGTCAAATAGCGGTTGTATGAAATAATTTCACAGCTATATAATTAATAATAACGTAATATTTTTTGGGGTTCTTTGTGGCAATGTTATGTTATGGCCATATTATATTATGGACAATTACTAATTCGAGCTATGTATTTATAGCTGTTACAACTTCCTCGATAGTCAAATGGGAAAATACAAAGTTAGGCTTAAAATATGTGTGTCCAGTGGCCTTAATAATAAAAAAATCAGATATATCAAATTTTCACACAACTAAATTGATAAAACAACGAGTTAAAAATGTCGTGACAGGCAGACCAAATGTTTTTTTTTTTAATCTCATTGAAAATTTTCATTTGAAAACGCGTTTTCATACCATACAATAATAAAATTGTGATAAATCGTGAAATAAAATCTTTGTTATATCGTACTCGTAATAAAATATTATAAAGGCATACTCTTACATTGTCGTTTAAAAAACTGTGTAGAAGGTTCGAGAACTACTTCGATAAACAATAACTAGATAAAGGGTCGGCGCGAAAAATACGTCTCGGTAAATAAGAGCTCACTTGAAATGTGAGCTTTTATTTTGTTTAGTTTGCTTGAAACACAGCCAATGTAAGCCCGTTTCACATGCCGCAGTGTATTCAAAACATGCAAAAATAATACCCGAAAAAGCAATTTAATGGCCGGAGTATCTTACTTTCGCTGAATACATCTTACAATAGCTACAAATAGCTACACATAAGTATATATTTTACGCGGACAAATTTTAGCTTCAGTTTTGTACTTGACCCTTTATCTAGTTATTGTTGATCGAAGGAGAACTACTATTTTTCTTTTTGATAATAATCGTTACGCCCACGATATATATTTTTACGCATAGGTGTAATAATATCGTATAAATAAACTATGTTTGTAAGTAACCTGTGAAACTATTTAGCTCCACTATGAACATTATTTCCACTAATTACAAAACTACTATTTTGTAGTTATTAGCGAACAAAGTTGCGGTCGGTCGTTAGTATGTCTGTATATCATTATTCTAATGCTGGTGTAATTATTTTTATACATGCCCAATGGAAAGTTTACGTCGAATTTAGGTCCCTTTAAGTAATGCGTATATGTGCTGAGATTTTCTAAAATGATAGTGTAAGTTGTATTAAATATGCCTATATTTTATATAATAGTATAATAAATAATCATGCTTTTATCTTCCATACAAAAAAAAAAACACTTTCCTACACATATTTTTTAATATCATCATTTTAGGTATGCGAAGTGTTCTGCGAAACAAAAAATAGTTTTAATACCAATTGTTTCATGTCATATCTAGCAATTGGGGTTTAATTCATGACTTTATTGTCTTTAGTGTCATTTATGGTCCCTGTTACGTTATATTGTATTTGCTATTGCATAGCATAATTTGCAATAGCGAATACTTATTGTTTTTTTTATACTCTTAAATTTGTCATACCGGGTGTTTTATATATTATTTAATATGGTATAGCGTTCGATAGGATTTCACAAACATAAGGGCATTTCGATTTTTAATAATAAAAAAACATGTGTCGTTAGGGAATTAAAATATTGTAGAGAATAATCATTGAAAGTTGTTTCAAATGTAATATAGCGGAGGTATACACTTAAATACATGATTTTTTGTTTTGTATTCCACATCATTATCGTTTACAGGAATGCAATCATAGGTAACATAAAAAGTAAATTTAAAAAATCTCTAATCTTTTTTAAATAAAATTATAATATTATTTTGCATATCGAATACATTTGTATTATTCTGCAGACCGCTTCATATCTGATGCGATAACGTAGAGAAATTTCGAGAATAATTCTCTCCATCGTTCTTACGATGCTTAATGATAGCGACCAAATTTCAGTACTATGATATCAGTAGGATGTTCATAGTCTCTCGATTCCATTAAACTTTTGCATCCAATACATACGATACATTGGTATTGGAAAATCTTAAGCAGTTATATACAGACAGATTACTGATATCAGATTTTATATAGGGACCATTAAGAACGGCTAAAGACGAATGATGATTACATGATAAAAATATTTCCACATAACATTCCTAAACATTAATATTGCCATAACGTAGTGCATTTATTTACATTTTTTTTGTGTCAAAAAGACGTATATAGTATGTACACTAGTGTTTATAAGGATATATAGGGTACTCTTATTTAGGGAATTGAGAAGTGTATAAAAAGTAATCGATATTATTTCATTGTATAATGTATAATTTGTATTGACCCCGCAAACGTTACGTCAGTGTTATCGCGCAGTTTTCTATCTAAAACATCGATGTGCTCAAAGCTTATTTTTTTTTTAGTAAAAAAAATGTTTAAAAACTTATTTATGATTATTATACATTTTAAATTAATTTGTACTCTTTGTATGACAGTCCGATGAAGCTGTATAAGTTCTCTTTGCTATCCATTACGTAATACCTTTTTTATTTGTGGGACGTGAGATTATATACTTAGGAAAATATAAATAATAAAAACTTCTATACTTGACGCGACAAATCTCAAATCGACATTTCGAGTTGCACATGTTCATTAGTGCAACACTGGCGCAGAAGTTCACTAGTACAATACTAGGGAACCAGTTCACTTGTACAACACTGGTGCGCAAGTTCACTAGTACAATACAGGGGAACCAGTTCATTAATACAACACTGGTGCACAAGTTCACTAGTACAATACAGGGGAACCAGTTCACTAAATTATGAGATTTACATATATCATTGAGTTCTAGAGAAAAGTTGTAGCTTGATAATGCCTATTACCGCCCAACGAAGTGAGCACGGGTCGGCCAGTTTGTATATAAAACTAGCAGCCACTCGCAACTTCGTCTGTGTTTGCACCATTGTAAATGATAAGACCTAGTGTACGGTACGGTAATATAGGTACTATTGTATTACAACTAGGATATGCAATATTCGCCCGACTTTACTATTCGAGTTTTACTAATATACTCATATCCATACAATTCGAATTATTTGAATTTTAAGAGTTTTCGAATACCTTCTTTAATATTAAATATATAAAACGATTAACTTGTTCTTAGCTCATGTCTCGTAACAACAATAATACTGAAATACTTTAACACAATCAGCTAGGAACATGTCCACGGTGGGAAGGATAATCGAATAACATGTAAAGATTGTTAAACGCACGTTATCCAACTAGCATGATGATGACTCGCCTTTGATTTGATGAAATGAAAAATGTCCATTGTAATTAACTATATATCTTCTCCAGCTATATTGAATGACCAAATTTCACATGGCGCATAGTACATTTGCGTTAGAATTTGACTACTATTCGAAAAACTCAAATACTTGGAACAGTAGCATTCGAATCTACACATACAATATGAATGCAAATCTGACGAGTCCGTACTTTTTAGACTTTTGTGAAAAACAACTGTTGCATGTGTATTCCTGAGTAATAAAATACATTTCAATCATTTTTCGAAAGGCATGTCAGTCTGTTTGTTTGAACACGCATCGAAATATAAAGCATATCTTTGAGTAACATTTAGTTTTTGTTTCATTAAAATCGGTTCGGTCTATCAGAAGTTATTGTAATTTTAATGACGACGCGACTAAAGAACGAGAGAAATTTAAATTAGAAAAAGGACTTAGTGCATTGAGATGACTTTATTAGTCACTGTTTTTTACATAAGGTTCCACGCGGAAACCGCGGAACGCTCGCATTTGTAGTTCGGTGAAGCTTCTAAGGCCTTGCTACAATAAACATAGTATTAGCAATTGAATCTCATAAAATTAATGAACTGAATGTATTGTATTATTTTGGATTAAAAACACGATAATTTATTTATTTTTTAATTACATTTATTGGACAGAACTTGTGGATAAATAAAACGCAAGTTCTTTGTCTCGCTCGCTAGTCCTTAGTGCGAGTGAGACGGATATCATGTTGCGTTCCGAGTCATAATGTTAAGCGTTCGTTTCGCTTAAATATTAGAGATATATTAATTTGCTAGTCGAAGAATGTATTTTTTTTATTACAAAACCTCCAATCCTTTATGAAGACATACTTAAATGATAGTAAATTAAGTTATATTCCATTATTTTTATTTTATTCTTGAAGTAAAACTTCTTTAGGCGCGACTAGGAGCTTTGTAGATGGTAGAGCCACACTCAAGCTATATACCCTCCTCCCGCCCCCACTCCCTCTCCCCCAAACACAGGCCGGCAACCCACTTGCAACTCCCCTGGTGTTGCTTGTGTCTATAAACAGCGGTGAACATTTACTATCAGGTGAACCGCCTGTTCGTATGCCGCCTATAATATAAAAAAAAAACTGGACGACGATGCAATGGAAGTTCGTTACGGTAATATGGCGGCACGTTTCTGTTCCATCCGGTTTTTTAATAATTTTGATTTTGATATATTAACTTTTTTGTACATTTTACAAATAATTTTACAGTGGTAACCAAACTAGGCAGAGCCTGTATCTTGTTAGCCAGAAAATGATTATACAGCGTGTTTTACAAGAAGCACATTACCACTAATGTCCACACCGTACTTGTACATATTCAAACTTACAAGCTAAAATTGTTAGTAATATGAATTGACAAATAAGTCTATACACAACTTCGATCAACAATAACTAGATAACGGGTCGGCGCGAAAAATACGTCTCGGTAAATAAGAGCTCACTTGAAATGTGTTCTCTTATTTTGTTTAGTTTGTTTGAAACACAGCCAATGTAAGTCCGTTTTACATACCGCAGTGTATTCAAAAGATGAAAAAAATAATACCCGAAAAAGCAATTTAACGGCCGGAGTATCTTACTTTCGCTGAATACATGTTGAATAAGTTATATTTTAAGCTTTCAACTAACAAATAATATCAAATTTTTACACCCCTCACAAATGAAAAGATAACATAAACAACATTTAATGTGAATTCAACCTTAACACGTAATGAATAAAGTACGTTTTCCCGTTATTGTACGTGTTTGTGTCTGGTATAATATTTTATAGATTATCATCTATTGTAAAAAAAGTCCGACTTAAAAGTTTATCTGACGTATTGTATAATTTTCAATAAGTTTGGTACTTTTTGGTCCTTCGAACCTTTTTACATTGTTCGTATCGGAATGAAGTAGGACATTTACTGGGAAAAGTTTCAGATTGACTTTTTTGACAATAGATTTGTTTTATAACTATCCGATGTATGTATTTTAAACCTGAGCATTGGTTTTGTCTTGTGCGCGTCATTTTTGTATTTTTGGATATTGTAAACCTAGAGATATGTTAGTGTTAAGGCTCAATATTTGGAAATATTATTATTTTGCATTTTTTTATATTAAACTCTCGCTGAATTTTACTGTGTTTTATTTAAAAAAAGTCGAAGTCGTCCTAAGGAAACCCCCCTCAGAAGTTAAAACCCAAAACAGTGAAATAACTCTGTTCTCTTTTGATTCGCGAACAGACAGACAGACGTGGCACAGGACTTTCTTTTATAATATGTAAGGATAAGTGACGAAATGTCGCTTGTCCTAGTTACGCCTACTCATTTATAGCTTCCTACATTTATGTTTATGGATATTGTTTCGTTCCTTAAGGACTAGTAGCTATATAACCTAGAAACTTCCTTAATAAATGGACTATAAAAACAATTTGGCAGTTTGTTCTTAAATACTCCAACTTTGCAATGTTAGGTATATATTGAAGGAAATAGTTGTGATGATAAATCAGTAGAAAGAATGATTAATAAATGCTCTACTGGAGCGGATTTAACAAGTGACTGATTTTTAGTTCATAAAATTATAACACGCAATACTATGTTATATATAAAACAATAATATGTTACATAATGTAATTTCGTTATCGAGCACACGGGCAGTGGGTTTTACATAATTACAATGACTATTAAAAATTTGACACACTTAAAGGACCTGTATCCTGTTACCTTAGCAATTAAATATATGTATTAGCTTTCAGAAGTTTTGGCGGGATTTTTAAATGTCATGTAGTGAATTTTATGTTTTATCCGTAATATTGTGACTATATATTTTGTAATATTGGTGGGATCTACTAGATTGGTTGCCAAAAGTAAAACAAAAAAAGTGCGTGCGTACAAAGTACACATGTCAGAAGTGAAACTTCTTTGGCGAACTAATTTATAAGTCTTGTTTTTGTATAAATATAAACAAGACTTATAAATTAGTTCGCCAAAGAAGTTTCACTTCTGACATGTGTACTTTGTACGCACGCACTTTTTTTGTTTTACTTTTGGCAACCAATCTAGTAGATCCCACCAATATTACAAAATATATAGTCACAATATTACGGATATAACATAAAATTCACTACATGACATTTAAAAATCCCGCCAAAACTTCTGAAAGCTAATACATATATTTAATTGCTAAGGTAACAGGATACAGGTCCTTTAAGTGTGTCAAATTTTTAATAGTCATTGTAATTATGTAAAACCCACTGCCCGTGTGCTCGATAACGAAATTACATTATGTAACATATTATTGTTTTATATATAACATAGTATTGGGTATTATAATTTTATGAAATAAAAATAAATCACATATCCCCTCCAGTAGAGTATTTCTTAATCATCCTTTCTACTGATTTATCACCGCAAATATTTCCTATATACCTAATATTGCAGAGTTTATTTGATTATTTATTGGAGAGTTTAAGAACAGCCAAATTGTTTTTATAGTCCATTTATTAAGGAAGTTTCTAGGTTATATAACTACTAGTGTTCTTAAACTCTCCAATAAATAATCAAATAAACTCTGCAATATTAGGTATATAGGAAATATTTGCGGTGATAAATCAGTAGAAAGGATGATTAAGAAATACTCTACTGGAGGGGATATGTGATTTATTTTTATTTCATAAAATTATAATACCCAATACTATGTTATATATAAAACAATAATATGTTACATAATGTAATTTCGTTATCGAGCACACGGGCAGTGGGTTTTACATAATTACAATGACTATTAAAAATTTGACACACTTAAAGGACCTGTATCCTGTTACCTTAGCAATTAAATATATGTATTAGCTTTCAGAAGTTTTGGCGGGATTTTTAAATGTCATGTAGTGAATTTTATGTTATATCCGTAATATTGTGACTATATATTTTGTAATATTGGTGGGATCTACTAGATTGGTTGCCAAAAGTAAAACAAAAAAAGTGCGTGCGTACAAAGTACACATGTCAGAAGTGAAACTTCTTTGGCGAACTAATTTATAAGTCTTGTTTATATTTATACAAATCTAAAACTTTAGATATCCGAGACTTGAAAAATAGATGAAAAATCTGCGTTTACTGCAAATGACGTCACTTCCGTTGCATACCTGCGTGACGTTACTGTAAAAATTTTACCCTCGTGCACCTAAAGAAGTTTCACTTCAAAACTCCCTACCAGTACAATCGCAAAATAACAATCTAAATAAACATTCGCCGGCGAATTCGGAGCAGTTTTGAAGGAGATATTTATTATTTTCAATAAAAGTTCTTTGCTTTGCTGTAGCAATTTGTCAACAGTCGAGGCTAAATTAAAACCAAATGTATATAGGTATACCTAACGCTAATGTAAAAATGTCGTTTGAAATTCTCATATGATGTATTTATATTGTAACTTAATCGCCATCTCTTATAACGCCAAAGAAGTTTTATTTCAATCGCGTGTGACGGTTACATGCACTCAATTTTTATTATGATGACATACATTTATTAATGCATTTTTACACATTATTAAATAAGTTAATTAAAATAATTATGCTTGTAAGGACGAGACAAATTTAATGTCATAAAAAAAACTATGTATTTTAATGCCAATTTGTACTGATTCACCATGATTATTCCATTTATTATTTAGTTTTAATAAAATTTAAGTAAACATTTGATATTTTCAATTAACAGCTCAAATACGATACGCTCAGTTTTTCGCAGTAATACGTGTATACATTTGCACAAGAATGTTGTACTAACACTTGCTCTCTACACTCGTTTCCGTATCGAAGTTGTTGTGGAATGACAATAATTGATTTTGAAACGTGAACCTTCCAAAAAAAAAAATATCGAAAAATTATGGAGAAATCACATTTTTTTTTTTGGAAGGTTCACGTTTCAAAATCAATTATTGTCATTCCACAACAACTTCGATACGGAAACGAGGGTAGAGAACTATCCGATGTATGTATTTTAAACCTGAGCATTGGTTTTGTCTTGTGCGCGTCATTTTTGTATTTTTGGATATTGTAAACCTAGAGATATGTTAGTGTTAAGGCTCAATATTTGGAAATATTATTATTTTGCATTTTTTTATATTAAACTCTCGCTAAATTATACTGTGTTTTATTTAAAAAAAGTTCGAAGTCGTCCTAAGGACTCCCTTCAGAAGTGAAAACCCAAAACAGTGAAATAACTCTGTTCTCTTTTGATTCGCATCTTCTTATTTACAGACAGACAGACATGACTGAGGACTTTGTTTAATAATATGTAAGGATAAGTGACGAAATATCGCTTGTCCTAGTTACGCCTACTCATTTATAGCTTCCTACATTTATGTTTATGGATATTGTTTCGTTCCTTAAGGACTAGTAGTTATATAACCTAGAAACTTCCTTAATAAATGGACTATAAAAACAATTTGGCAGTTTGTTCTTAAATACTCCAACTTTGCAATGTTAGGTATATATTGAAGGAAATAGTTGTGATGATAAATCAGTAGAAAGAATGATTAATAAATGCTCTACTGGAGCGGATTTAACAAGTGACTGATTTTTAGTTCATAAAATTATAACACGCAATACTATGTTATATATAAAACAATAATATGTTACATAATGTAATTTCGTTATCGAGCACACGGACAGTGGATTTTACATAATTACAATGAATATTAAAAATTTGACACAGTTAAACGTAAAGGACCTGTATCCTGTTACCTTAGCAATTAAAATATGTGTTGGCTTTCAGAAGCTTTGGCGGGATTTTTAAATGTCATGTAGTGAATTTTATGTTTTATCCGTAATATTGTGACTATATATTTTGTAATATTGGTGGTATTTTACACTTAAAGGACCTGTATCCTGTTACCTCAGCAATTAAATGTATGTATTAGCTTTCAGAAGTTTTGGCGGGATTTTTAAATGTCATGTAGTGAATTTTATGTTATATCCGTAATATTGTGACTATATATTTTGTAATATTGGTGGGATCTACTAGATTGGTTGCCAAAAGTAAAACAAAAAAAGTGCGTGCGTACAAAGTACACATGTCAGAAGTGAAACTTCTTTGGCGAACTAATTTATAAGTCTTGTTTATATTTATACAAATCTAAAACTTTAGATTTCCGAGACTTGAAAAATAGATGCTAAAACTTTAGATATCCGAGACTTGAAAAATAGATGAAAAATCTGCGTTTACTGCAAATGACGTCACTTCCGTTGCATACCTGCGTGACGTTACTGTAAAAATTTTACCCTCGTGCACCTAAAGAAGTTTCACTTCAAAACTCCCTACCAGTACAATCGCAAAATAACAATCTAAATAAACATTCGCCGGCGAATTCGGAGCAGTTTTGAAGGAGATATTTATTATTTTCAATAAAAGTTCTTTGCTTTGCTGTAGCAATTTGTCAACAGTCGAGGCTAAATTAAAACCAAATGTATATAGGTATACCTAACGCTAATGTAACTGGAGCTGAAATGATTGTTACGAACATATAAATTGATTGCTTTTTGGGTCAGAAGAAATGTATTCTGGACTTGTACAGACAGAAGTCAAATACATTTAGATACTATATATAACACGCTACACTACAGTCGGACTTTATTTTATACTACTAGCTGTATCCGTAAAGGAATATAAAATTGTGAAATCATGTACAATTATAGAAATGGTCTTTAAAAACAATTGTAAGTATGACACACACGCCACTTATAACTTATTACGTATACATTAGATATATAAACACTAACAGTGTGTCAAATGAGGTTTATCATCAGCAACATATTGGGAACCTTAACCCACCATATAACTACCTCAGTGCTCACTTACACTGTATAAGTTCGATACAAAAATTTGTAATTTAGAACGGTCATTTTTTAAGGCAAAATAGAAAAGCTACTCTTCTATTGTGTATAATATTTTATAGATTATCATCTATTGTAAAAAAAGTCCGACTTAAAAGTTTATCTGACGTATTGTATAATTTTCAATAAGTTTGGTACTTTTTGGTCCTTCGAACCTTTTTACATTGTTCGTATCGGAATGAAGTAGGACATTTACTGGGAAAAGTTTCAGATTGACTTTTTTGACAATAGATTTGTTTTATAACTATCCGATGTATGTATTTTAAACCTGAGCATTGGTTTTGTCTTGTGCGCGTCATTTTTGTATTTTTGGATATTGTAAACCTAGAGATATGTTAGTGTTAAGGCTCAATATTTGGAAATATTATTATTTTGCATTTTTTTATATTAAACTCTCGCTAAATTATACTGTGTTTTATTTAAAAAAAAGTCGAAGTCGTCCTAAGGACTCCCTTCAGAAGTGAAAACCCAAAACAGTGAAATAACTCTGTTCTCTTTTGATTCGCATCTGTTCGCGAATCAAAAGAGAACAGAGTTATTTCACTGTTTTGGGTTTTAACTTCTGAGGGGGGTTTCCTTAGGACGACTTCGACTTTTTTTAAATAAAACACAGTAAAATTCAGCGAGAGTTTAATATAAAAAAAAGCAAAATAATAATATTTCCAAATATTGAGCCTTAACACTAACATATCTCTAGGTTTACAATATCCAAAAATACAAAAATGACGCGCACAAGACAAAACCAATACTCAGGTTTAAAATACATACATCGGATAATTATAAAACAAATCTATTGTCAAAAAAGTCAATCTGAAACTTTTCCCAGTAAATGTCCTACTTCATTCCGATACGAACAATGTAAAAAGGTTCGAAGGACCAAAAAGTACCAAACTTATTGAAAATTATACAATACGTCAGATAAACTTTTAAGTCGGACTTTTTTTACAATAGATGATAATCTATAAAATATTATACACAATAGAAGAGTAGCTTTTCTATTTTGCCTTAAAAAATGACCGTTCTAAATTACAAATTTTTGTATCGAAAAATTATGGAGAAATCACATTTTTTTTTTTGGAAGGTTCACGTTTCAAAATCAATTATTGTCATTCCACAACAACTTCGATACGGAAACGAGTGTAGAGAGCAAGTGTTAGTACAACATTCTTGTGCAAATGTATACACGTATTACTGCGAAAAACTGAGCGTATCGTATTTGAGCTGTTAATTGAAAATATCAAATGTTTAATTAAATTTTATTAAAACTAAATAATAAAGAAAAAAAAGTGCGTGCGTACAAAGTACACATGTCAGAAGTGAAACTTCTTTGGCGAACTAATTTATAAGTCTTGTTTATATTTATACAAATCTAAAACTTTAGATATCCGAGACTTGAAAAATAGATGAAAAATCTGCGTTTACTGCAAATGACGTCACTTCCGTTGCATACCTGCGTGACGTTACTGTAAAAATTTTACCCTCGTGCACCTAAAGAAGTTTCACTTCAAAACTCCCTACCAGTACAATCGCAAAATAACAATCTAAATAAACATTCGCCGGCGAATTCGGAGCAGTTTTGAAGGAGATATTTATTATTTTCAATAAAAGTTCTTTGCTTTGCTGTAGCAATTTGTCAACAGTCGAGGCTAAATTAAAACCAAATGTATATAGGTATACCTAACGCTAATGTAACTGGAGCTGAAATGATTGTTACGAACATATAAATTGATTGCTTTTTGGGTCAGAAGAAATGTATTCTGGACTTGTACAGACAGAAGTCAAATACATTTAGATACTATATATAACACGCTACACTACAGTCGGACTTTATTTTATACTACTAGCTGTATCCGTAAAGGAATATAAAATTGTGAAATCATGTACAATTATAGAAATGGTCTTTAAAAACAATTGTAAGTATGACACACACGCCACTTATAACTTATTACGTATACATTAGATATATAAACACTAACAGTGTGTCAAATGAGGTTTATCATCAGCAACATATTGGGAACCTTAACCCACCATATAACTACCTCAGTGCTCACTTACACTGTATAAGGAACTAATGAAACAATGATTTGAAGACGTTATTATGATTATATAATACGCCCATATTATCAATAAGTAATACGTTTATGGTCTAATATCTTTTTAGAAATACCCCTTTCGTTTTCAAAATTACTATTAATCATTATAATATTGAATTGTATACAATAAATGAGCTAACATCTTGAAATCTTGCATAAACATAAATCAAGATATAAAAAGCAGTTTTTAATTTTCGGCAATTTAAATAGTGCTCATTGAACTCGGTAAAATATTCTTATATGTTACTATGGTTACTGAGTTATGTAAACAAAAGCAATGTAAATAAAATAAAATGGCCGCTAAAATAATCGAAAAGACAATATAATTCAAATTACATTATATAGATACAGATATAAGAAATTCAATTATATTTATTCTTGGTGTCCAGTACAACGCACATCTTATTGTTACAGTGTTATTGTTTACAGTGAACAACATATTTTTGCTAAATTTCTTGCGGATGAAGTCGTGAGTAACAGCTGGTCTAAAATAGAATAATCTAAATTACTTCCTATAAGGTCAGCTATCTGCCAGTGAAACTCCCGTGAAAATCGGTAAAACCGTTTTGGAGATAGCACTGCGGACGAAGCCACAGTTAACAGCTAATTTAAATTAAAATAGATAAAATTACTTTTTATAACGTACCGTTTGTACGGTTATGATTTTTTGTTTATATAAAAAAATGGATCATTAAAATTGATACTTAGCCTACAATAAAAACGATGACACAGTATGTACATATATATATATGTATCATGGCGATTTGTAATACTGCGAAAAACCCTGCTAAATAGTCCTCAATCAACTTTGTTTTTATCGTGCTAATTGTCAAGGGCAAAACAATTAATTTATTTTAAGATACCACACGAAAATAAACGAATTGGCTCCTTTCTGTCGGTGATTTTTAAGAGTAATCAAAAATAACTTTAAAAATGTCTGTTTGCTTTTTATCTGTATTAGTTTTTGACGTCATTCTTTTCTGGTAGTTGGCAGTTAAGAATGGTATGACTATAGAAGCCGACTCTGAAGTGCAGTTTTCAGAACACACATGATATATACTGTCGTACAGAGAAAGTCGGGAATATTTACTACCATATATAGTAATATAGTATACTAGCTGTACCCGTGACTCCGTCCGCGTGGAACCTAATATACCAAACTGACTAATAAAATCACCTGAATGTATTAAGTCCATTTACTTATCTATTCTCGTACTTCGTATTCACCATTAGAATTACAATAACTTTTGTTAGAGTTGATCGATTTTAATGAAACCAAGAGTAAATGATACTCGAGGATATTATTTATAATTTTCTTGAATCAAGTACTTTAGCAGTGATGCGTGTTCAAGCAAATAGACAGACAAACATTTATTAAAATGAATGGAAATGTATTTGATTAGTCATTGCAAGACATCTGCAACAGTTATTTTCACAAATATCTATGAAGTACAGACACGTTAGATTTACATTGTTATTATATGTATAGATAGATAGATTTTTTTTTTATAGTAGCCCGGCAGTATGACTACACTGTACCTGATGGTAAGCACAGTAAAATCCAAAAACAATGGCGACCACCGAGTGACACTATCCATCGCCGGTCGCCGCTGTCATGCCGCCTGCAAAGAGCTGAATATGCACAGACTGATCCCGAAACGCGACCCGCAGAGCGAATCACTATGACGGGCTTTTTCGCCATATAGGTACATGGTGGTTGCGACCCAGTCAGGCTGTAAAACCCTACCACCCCGCTTTTGCCATTTCCTCGTTCGTTATTCAGTAGGGTGCACCACGTGCAGGTGAGGTTGGCTTGGATATCTCAAGTCTTAGATGTTATTTGACACCCCTTACACCCCATTTATTATTAACACCGACTCTAATGTTAGTAAACACGAGTATATTATCTGTGTTGTCTTTATCGCAATTGATTAGACCGTTTATAATCGAGATTCAAGTTCAGAGATAATCAAGCCGGCCTTGTCGACACTCATTCCGTTTGTTCTATTATTCAACTAGGTATGTTCCGCTACATTTAATAGAATTAGGTCTTATCCTAATTGACTTTTATTGAGTATTTACGGTTATTTACAATCAGCAGAGTTTTTTTTTATGTTGTGTTGTCTTTCTTTAACTGATTATATACTTACTAACTACCGCAGGCAGACGTTGTCCTACCATATTAATAAAA
Organism: Antheraea pernyi; assembly: GCA_015888305.1. NCBI lineage: Eukaryota > Metazoa > Arthropoda > Insecta > Lepidoptera > Saturniidae > Antheraea > Antheraea pernyi. The sequence continues at coordinate 20,441 of MU160193.1, forward strand.
AAAATCCTAAAAGTCAACCGCAGTGCCACCTATCGGGTTCAATTATGAATCTAAATCGTTCTTGAATCCACATGAACATACAAAAATTTCATCAATGAATCAATGGACCAGCCGTTTAGGAGGAGTTTATTCGAATACACACGTATAGAAAAATTATATATAGAAAGATTATAAACTTAGATCAAATGATCTCGTTATCACAATTAAATATATTAATTCTTTATGGGGTACGGCTGCTGAGGTAGATACGATATTTTTATTACAAAACGGGCAGTTCGGGCAATATATAATATGGGACCTCGCGAATCATTAAAAACGAAATTCCAGGAATTCGGTATCTTAACTCTGCCCTCCCAATACATTCTTCATAATTTAATGTATGTCCGGAAAAACTTTGAGAAACTGAATTTAGTTAAAGACCGGCATAATCTAAATACTAGAAACTGTAATAAACTGGTGGTCCCATGTTTCAGACTTAGCAAAACCAGTAATAGTTTTTTAGGTAATAGTGTTAGGTTCTACAATAAAGTCCAAAGCATGTTACCGATTTGCCAGACTGTAAATTTAAGCGACATGTCAAACGGGTTTTAGTTTCAAAAGGATATTATAGAGTGGATCAGTATGTGAATGATAGTGATGTCTGGAATTGACTCCTCTCTGTACATCCACTAAAAGCATTGTTGTATAATATATTAGAAATATATGTTAAAAAAAAAAGTACCTGATCGAGTTTCTTGCCGGATCTTCTCGATGACTGGGTTGTTTTCCGAACCGGTAGTAGTCTTTGACGTTCATAAGTGCCTTATTAGGGCCTAAACTGAATAAAGTATTTTTGATTTGATGATTTGACTTATAAAAATGAATATTACCTAATTCCGTTCTTAATACTTACATAACGGTTCTCACAAAACTGGCGTCTTATTAGATTACCGTACTTTTTACTGCAAAAATATCATAGTATTCCATGAGACAGGCCTAAAAAGAAATCTCCAGTCCCATTTCTCGACTCAGCTTAGTAATCGCCGCATTATGAAGAACGTTTTTTGTCAGAACGAATTCCGACGAAATACAATTTTCTTTTGTGCAAGTTTTTTTTATTATATCTCCCTCTCTCATAGCTCTAAATTGTAACGACATCTCGCCAAATGAGAATATTGCGTAATGTACTGCTGAATGCATATTACGTTATTTTTTTAAGCTTTGAGAAGTTTTTTCAAGTGTTAGTATTGTTATATCATGTTAACAGTAATACACCAGGTGCAAAATATGCCCTAGGGACCTTCTTTCGCGCAACTTATTGTCAGTCTTTGTGTATCCAATTCCAGCTACAATTGTGGTGACAAGACTTTCGTGTTTGAAGTGATTGCTTACTTATTTCATCACTAGCATATACCCTCGACATCGTTTGCGTTATTTACAATCTTAACACTTTTCGTTACAAGTCATTTTTGCCTGACATGATCTTCAGGCCATCGTCTACGCTACTGGCCTGACGGGCCTTCACAGCTTCACCGGATTACATCACGTATTATCATACAATACTACGTTACAATATCATACATAGCATGACATAGTTAATTATTTCGTTATCAAATCCTATACCAACAGTGGTACACGTGGCCTAAAGATTATCTTTAACGTGTACCACAGTTAGTACGTGTTAAGAATATCTATTATGTACACAGGAAAAAAATTAAGGCAAAACAATTTGTTTACATAATTTCTTTATAAACATTATCAGTTGTTTACTCTCCTCTCTTGAGCAACATACCATACCGCTTGCTCCAGTTTACACATCGCTAAACGCGAAGCTCTTACACAAATTATAGTTTCTTAAAACCTTAATAATTGTATTATAAATGAAGATATCGTTATAATTTTAGATAAGACCCAAGTGTCTAAGAAGAAAAAAAAATGTGATCGAAATCCATTAATGGGTATGCACGCACTGTTGGAGATTTATATATATATAATGTAACAGTTTTGTTATTAGCTAAGTTATTTAAATAGTCTATGATAAACTAAATAAGTATGATTTACTCTGTGGTAATTCTCTTTGTGTCTGCGTCTACACCCGTGAACATCTCTGTACCCTTTTGTAGTTTTGCCTCATTATAATATTGAAATGTCAGTAAAAGTCTTTGATTACAAAGAAAATATAGTCTATTGGGAATAATCAAACATGCACTATGACAAGCTTGTATTATTTAATTATATAGATACTACAATGTCCTGCCTTTACAATAAAAAAATAAAGTAAATTTTCAAAAAAAAGTATTAACCGTCTTCAATATCAATCAAAAACCCATAAGGCACTAAAAAGCTGAAAATAAATAGTTTATCAAATTAAATAAAACATATGAATATGTGTGCTACCTAGAGATGTACTGGAAAAAAAAATACAGACGAATTGATAACCTCCTCCTTTTTTTGAAGTCGGTTAAAAAACGATGCGAATCGTGGTGTGTGGAATCTTTTAATAATCTAAAAATCGATCTCTTAATTTTTCCTTTTTTGATGAGCTTTTTTTAGTTTTTTTTTTAAATTATAATTTATTGTATCGGATTTTAGTTTTATTTATTTATTTAAACTTTATTGTACCCCAATTACATATATATATACATTTTAAAAACATTTCACGTTTTATTAACGGTACAATGGGCGGCCTTATTGCTATTTATTTACAGAGAATAAAATCGAATCACGATGTTATAGTGTCAGAGATCGATTCACTTTTTAAAATCGATAAAGCCAAGTTATATTATTATACACAAAATCTTACATCACTGCGACAACATTACACAT
>MU160193.1:38473-77247 GCA_015888305.1 Antheraea pernyi
AAGCATACATAACTCAACAACTCTTATATATATTTCGTATCGGATAATATTCTAAACTATTTCAGTTTGATAAGGGAAAAAAGATAAAACGCTTCCACTTGCATGTGTAAGCGTGTATGCGTGCACGTGTGTGGAGGTGATATGTGTAATGTTGTCGCAGTGATGTAAGATTTTGTGTCACTGTATTGCGCGAGCAGCGTACTCAAGGGCTCCACGCCGAGGGAACGGACCTAGGCTTGAGCCGCTGCCGATTCAGGATTAAACGTTTGCTAGTATTTGTATAGGTAACAGGTACACGTGGCCTTTATCGACTTATGAATAGTTGCAACAGGTCAAGCAAAAATTGCAGAGACCGCTCAGAGATGAGATTGTATTCACAGACATCATTAGTGTAAAGAATTTGGTAATATCACTGTCTAAGGAAATACAGTTGCTAAACACAATATTTAAACGTACTAGTATCTATTACATAAAAAGAACAACGTGAAATCAAATGTAATTTTTATCCCACAAAGCAACAAGTTTTAAAATAACAATTTAAAATCCTACAGCACAGTAATTATGATGAAACTTCTTCACTGACCTGAGTTCGCGATGTCGCAATAGTTTTAATTTGTAAGGGCGTGGTTACATCTGAACCAGTTTTTTTACGAATAGGTGGCTGAGTTAAAAAAACCTTTGGCCACCACAATTTTATGAGATCACACTAATTTAATTCTTTACTCAACTAAGCCTCTTTTGCTTATCGGAGAGTAACTATCGAAGTAAGAAACATTTCTTTAATAAAAATTAATCTCTAAGCGGTATCCAAGATTCCAAACGTACTAATACTAAGCCATTATCTCTTCAATTCATTCTATACACAACTATTATTACAGTTTATGGTAACAATTACCATACTAACACGATAGAGAAGAGATAGAATTAATAGGTTATTGTTATTATTGTGTTACTGTAGTTTATCGTCTTGTTATGTGTTTTGTTTACCGCAGTCGTTACCCACTAGAGCGTACGGTTTATAGCGAATAAGGATTCCGATAATTATTACAAATGACAATTAAAACTAGGTTTTTAAATATGTTTACCTCTAAAACGTAACATGTATGTATAGGTAATTAATATACAAACTCATACTAATAGAGCAAATTTATAAAATAAAATGTATTTATACGAGGAAACAAAAAGTGGAAGGAATATAATCCAAATGACCTAGATTCTAGAAGGATATTTCGATTATATTATAAGTAAAAAGACGTAGACACGTTACCTATATAATATTTTGACAAAGCAAATGGCACGATAACGCACATATACTCGAAGTAATATTTGAAACTCTGTGGTGAAAAACAAATATTTTAGATCTGTAAGTCAAAAATAAAGAATAATACAAACAGATATGACATCTAGCTTTGTTAAAATATATGCCTAAAGATGTATTAACTCACAGATGCTTTATTTGCAACATCGTATAAAATTATTAAAAGAGTGAATACTTATTGCAAGTCATCATCATCAGCCTGTAAGAGACCCACTGCAGGGCCATAGGCCTCTTCCCGAAGGAAGGTATAGGCGTAAATACCACGCCAGCCCACGACGTATTGGCGATTTGAAATTCTGAGAAATGCACAGTTCTACATTTTTCCCACATACATTAGTACTACAAGAACGATTCTCTGGTTCAGGTTTCCTCACGATGTTTTGCTTCATCCAAACCAAACCAATTTTATTATCTATAAAAGTTTAATTATACGAATATTATTAAAGTACGGGCTTTTTCGCCATATACATGGTGGTTGCGACCCAGTCAGGCTGTAAAACCCTACCACCCCGCTTTCGCCATTGCCTCGTTCGTTATTCAGCAGGGTGCACCACGTGCAGGTGAGGTTGGCTTGGATATCTCAAGTCTTAGATGTTATTTGACACCCCTTACACCCCATTTATTATTAACACCGACTCTAATGTTAGTAAACACGAGTATATTATCTGTGTTGTCTTTATCGCAATTGATTAGACCGTTTATAATCGAGATTCAAGTTCAGAGTGGGTCGTGGGTAATCAAGCCGGCCTTGTCGACACTCATTCCGTTTGTTCTATTATTCAACTAGGTATGTTCCGCTACATTTAATAGAATTAGGTCTTATCCTAATTGACTTTTATTGAGTATTTACGGTTATTTACAATCAGCAGAGTTTTTTTTTTATGTTGTGTTGTCTTTCTTTAACTGATTATATACTTACTAACTACCGCAGGCAGACGTTGTCCTACCATATTAATAAAAAAAATCCTAAAAGTCAACCGCAGTGCCACCTATCGGGTTCAATTATGAATCTAAATCGTTCTTGAATCCACATGAACATACAAAAATTTCATCAATGAATCAATGGACCAGCCGTTTAGGAGGAGTTTATTCGAATACACACGTATAGAAAAATTATATATAGAAAGATTATAAACTTAGATCAAATGATCTCGTTATCACAATTAAATATATTAATTCTTTATGGGGTACGGCTGCTGAGGTAGATACGATATTTTTATTACAAAACGGGCAGTTCGGGCAATATATAATATGGGACCTCGCGAATCATTAAAAACGAAATTCCAGGAATTCGGTATCTTAACTCTGCCCTCCCAATACATTCTTTATAATTTAATGTATGTCCGGAAAAACTTTGAGAAACTGAATTTAGTAAAAGACCGGCATAATCTAAATACTAGAAACTGTAATAAACTGGTGGTCCCATGTTTCAGACTTAGCAAAACCAGTAATAGTTTTTTAGGTAATAGTGTTAGGTTCTACAATAAAGTCCCAAAGCATGTTACCGATTTGCCGGACTGTAAATTTAAGCGCCATGTCAAAGGGGTTTTAGTTTCAAAAGGATATCATAGAGTGGATCAGTATGTGAATGATAGTGATGTCTGGAATTGACTCCTGTCTGTGCATCCACTAAAAGCATTGTATATTGTATTGGAAATATATGTTTAAAAAATGTACCCGATCGAGTTTCTTGCCGGTTCTTCTCGATGACTGGGTTGTTTTCCGAACCGATAGTAGTCTTTGACGTTCATAAGTGCCTTATTAGGGCCTAAACTGAATAAAGCATTTTTGATTTTGATTTTGACTTTAGAGTATTCAATTTAGTTCAATTATTTCCATAATCAATATTATGTATAATAATGTCATTTAATAAATATTTGGGTATAAATTGAACGCATGGTTCTATGTTCATCTATGTTATTATTATTGTCTATGTTTAAAGGGATTTTCTAAAAAAACACATGATCGTAAACGATACATATTATTATTGTGTTCTGAATAACACAGTTCGTCTTTTCCACAGAATCCAACTCCAAGTAAAAGAACAGGAACATTATGCGGCAATCAACTTCCACTTTGTAGTGATCGGTCACAAATTTATTCCATTCATCACGAACTATTTATTTTTATTCTGGTGAGATTTTATTTCTTCTACGTCTTTTCGATATATTTAGAATCTTGGAAACATTTATCATATTTTAAAAGTACTGTGACAACTATTAGTACAGATTTTGGCGGGATCTTGGTCTCTCATGTAGTGTCATTTTATTTTTTATTCATAATCTTGTGTTACTTGACTCTATATAGTTATATAGTTAATATAGTTTGTTTATTGTGCATAAGTGAAGTGAATGACAAAAATAATACCACGGACCATGAATTCTGAGATGCCGCAAAAATTCCATGGAAAGTTCTAACAAGTTGGCCACCATCTTGTTAGTTCATTGAAATTATATCAAGAAACTTGTAATATCGATACTCACTTGACAATGGCAGTAATAGTCTACTAGAAGACTGATTGCGGAAAATGAAAAAGAAGAAGAACTTGTAATACTATTAATTACTTGACAATGTCAGTAATAATCTAAAAGATTGGTTGCCAAAATAAAGTTAAAAAAAAAACTATTAGTAGTACTTTTTTAAAAGGTAGCATTTTTGTATTTGCTCATCTGTGGGAAATTAGTATATATGTGTTTCACGCATGTATTAAAAAAAAACACCTTATAAAGAATTTATTTTTTATTTAGAATTAGATTCGCGGCAATTTGTGTGTGTATATGGCTTAGTTTGTATTATAAACGATAAAGTTTTCGAAGATGAATTAATATTTATTTTATAATATGTAATGATGCAATTAGTATTGCAACATAATGCCTTTGTAATTATTTTAACTCAACTTAATTTATGTTTAACTTCATAACTACTTTCATATATTGTTTAACTAATCTTTACGGGTTTCGCTTACGTTATTTAACATATCCCTTAGTAACAGTACTTTTTGTGGATGAGAAGTATCCTAACTCCTTTTCTGAACCCCTGACAACGGGCATGAAAAATTTCATAATGATCGGTTGAGTACAAGTTAAAGTTTGATAGCTTAAAATTGAAACTTAAATTCGAATTTATTATATTAGTTAGGATGTAACAAAACATTTACTAAAACTTGATTGTTAAATACACTTATAATTTAAAAAAAAATCTTACTTAGTTTCGTGGTTTTTGAATTATAAGCTCGTACACACACACTATACTAAACGCCAGTAAAGGATACATGTTTTTCTTATGCCTACTTATATGTATATTACTATGTATCACTTTCTGTAATTGTGAAATCCTGTTTGGCGTTAATTGTTACATACTGTAAGATATTATATAAAAATACTGTATGCTGTTGGATTTCCAAATAAATAAATAAATTAATAAGCACACTGTATAAAGGACATTTTATAATATGTAAGGATAAACATACAATAAACATTAAGTTTCTTTGAAGGCAAGTTGTAAATAAAAGTCAATGCTGAACATTAAACCGACATAACCATAAGCGATTCACAAAGACGAGTCGCAATGAAAAATGCAAAAACTTGTAACTGGGGCGAGCACATCAAAAAGACAGTTTAAATGGCCTACCGAGGGACCGAGACTGTGTTTGTTTGTGAGTTTGTGACTGAGAATTTTGGTAGTACTTCAGTTTTTGTCATTAATTTTGTGAATGGGCTTTTTAATAGCAATTTTAAAGCGTAGCGCTCTGCGTGTATAAGTAACAGATGATACATAATATCGTTGTTTAATAATAATAAGAATAATAGAGGAAAAGAGACGTTCTTATATAAATGAGTTCGACATAGTATTTTGTCTCATTTTGCATATGCGATAATTGCAACGTTGTTTTTGCTCTGCACCGAAATTAGTGCCGGAATACTGTGCTCTGATCGGCGTTTTTTTTGTTACATTAATTCGTACAAATAAGAATAATTGAAAATGTCTTGACAATGCTATGTCAGGAGTTTTTGGCGGGATCTTGTAATGTGATGTTATTTGGCTCTATATTGTGTAATGTTGGTGGTGCTTTTCGAAATTAGTGCAGGAATACTGGGCTCTGATTGGTGTTTTTTCTTGTTACATTAATTCGTACATATAAGAATAATTGAAAATTTCTTGACAATGCTTATGCGAGCGAAACTTGGGGACGGCTCTACAAGGTTGATTACGCTTGAACGATCCCTTGCCGCCCCCACAAAACGGTCTGTCGGTACACCGTGGGGTTTTTGTCCGTGCGAGTCGGACATAACCCATAACCCCGGGAGAGTGGCGTATCCATAAGGGATTTCCCCACGTTAATAAAAAAAAGGAGTTTTTGGCGGGATGTGATCTTGGAATGTGATGTTATTTGGCTCTATATTGTGTAATGTTGGTGGTGCTTTATGTAGTATAGTTTGGGTATTGTGCATTGTGTAAAGTGGATCGGAAATAATACCACGAAGCATGGATTCTGACTTGCCACAAAAACACGCTGGAAAGTTCTAACAATATGGCCACCATCTTGTTAGTTCATTGAAATTATATCAAGAAACTTGTAATATCGTTACTCACTCACACTACTCACTCACTCACACTACTACTACTCACACACTCACACGTAGTTGTAGTCCGGTGAAGCTGTTAAGACCTTGCCTGGTCAATAACGTAGTCAGTTCGAAAAAAAAAAAAAGTTACTCACTCAACACTTCACAATAGAAGAAGAATCTTGTGTTATTTGGTTATTACTGAGTGGTAGGGCCACGCTGAAGCTATTATTGGTTTCAACATGAATGGGTCGGCTCGTCTGGGGTAGTACCACCCTCTCATAGAAAACCGACGTGAAGTAACAGTGCTTGCATTGTTGCGTTTCGTTCGGTCGGTGAGAGCGCCAGAGGCCCACCTCCCTTCCCCTCTCCTATTCCCCCAAACACAGGCTGGCAACGCACTTTCGACTCCCCCGGTGTTGTTAGTGTCTATGGACGGTGGTGATCACTTAACATCAATTGACCCACAAGTTCGTTTGCCTGTTATGACATAAAACAAAAATTGGTTCTAAATTTTGTTTTCTTTTACATAATATAATTTGGTTATTGTGCACAAATGGATCGGAAATAATACCACAGGGCATGGATTTTTACTTGCCACAAAAACTTCATGGAAAGGTCTAACAAAATGGCCACCAATAGGCCGATAGAATTTGAGATCCAACTGCAGGTTTAAGGGGACCCTTTACCGGACATTATTGACGTTCACCTTCACTACTTCTATTCTTTTTTTTTTTCGAACTATCTAGACGTTATTGTCCTGAATTGCTTTCACAGTTTTACCAGAGTAACGGGGCGAACGTTCATGGCGCTCAGCCGCTTGGCAATAAGGTCAATGGCCAAGGTGGCCGAGCCTCGGCTTGGGCTGTTGTTTCGTTTGCAACTACAGGAATCTCGCTAAGCGAAACTAGCTAAGCTAATCATGCATGTGTGTCTCACGAATCAAAAAACCGCATTCCTGTCTATAATCACTAAGGCAAGAATTGAAAATTGCTCCCTTGGATATCCTCTCACAATTGATATTACCGTTTTAGAAATAAAAGCTGAGTCAGTGCGTCAAATTCTATAATTATGGTTTCTTTCTGCTGCTAAATTAGACGTCGAAATTCCATTATATTATATAAGTTGAAACAGTAAACAATTATGACCTAAATTAAGTAATCATTTGTAATATGAGCGCGCAAAGTAAAGAACCGCAAGTATACGATTATAATGTATTTGTTGATTCCAGATTAGAAATATGTGCGAAAAAAATTGCATCGAATAGAGTCATATAATACTATGCCGATACAATTAGTAGTTTTGTCGTGATTGAGTCTCAGAGGAACTGTTTTTCATTTCTGTCGTAATCTTTATAGCCCGAAATGAAGTGAAAATTGATGAGTTATTTGTTTATTGTGAATGGAATATCCGAGGTCAATATAACAGAGTAGGCCACAAACGTTTAATTCAATTTCAAATTGTTTCGTTTAATAACACCGTATCGCGTGACTTCCTCCATTAATATATAGAAACGATATATTTGAGTGCCTCCAACGGTTCCACCCACATTTGTATCGTATTATTGTTACTTTAAAAAATGTGTTAATTTTGACGTGTAGTCCGGTAAAGCTGCAAAATGTCCTTTTTTTTTGTCCTTTATACAGTGTGCTTATAATTCAAAAACCATGAAACTAAGTAAGATTTTTTTTTAATTATAAGTGTATTTAATAATCAAGTTTTAGTAAATGTTTTGTTACATCCTAACTAATATAATAAATTCAAATTTAAGTTTGAATTTTAAGCTATCAAACTTTAACTTGTACTCAACCGATCATTATGAAATTTTTCATGCCCGTTGTCAGGGGTTCCGAAAAGGAGTTAGGATACTTCTCATCCACAAAAAATACTGTTACTAAGGGATATGTTAAATAACGTAAGCGAAACCCGTAAAGATATGTTAAACAATATATAAAAGTACTTATGAAGTTAAACATAAATTAAGTTGAGTTAAAATAATTACAAAGGCATTATGTTGCAATACTAATTGCATCATTACATATTATAAAATAAATATTAATTCATCTTCGAAAACTTTATCGTTTATAATACAAACTAAGCCATATACACACACAAATTGCCGCGAATCTAATTCTAAATAAAAAATAAATTCTTCATAAGGTGTTTTTTTTTAATACATGCGTGTAAGAAGAATATAAAAATTACCCACAGATGAGCAAATACAGAAATGCTACCCTGAAAAAGTACTACTAATAGTTTTTTTAACTTTATTTTTGGCATCCAATCTTTTAGATTATTACTGCCATTGTTTATTTATTTATTTAGATAGAACAAGAACAAGATTTACACTAGAATAGTATATAACATGCATTTTTAATGACTGATGATGAATGATAAGTGCAATCTTAATGGGTGTTTACGACGTATTTATTATATTCTACAGCAAATAACTTAAGTAAATGGCAAAGCTAAAACAAAAACAACAAAAAAATTAAAAACACTAACCATACATTCCAATTTTCTCCGCGCAAAGCAAAGCACCGCAAGTATTATTGCTTTACGTCGAGAAGAAGTGTCACCACGTAATAACAATTATAATGTATTTGAGGATTCCAGATTAGAACTATCAGCGAAAAAAAGAGTCATAATTCTATGCCGATACAATTAGTAGTTTTGTCGTGATTCAGTCTCAAAGGAACTGTTTTTCATTTCTATCGTAATCTTTATAGCCCGAAATTAAGTGAACATTGATGAGTTATTTGTTTATTGCGAATGAAATATCCGAGGTCAATATAACAGAGTAGGCCCCAAACGTTTAATTTAATTTCAAATTGTTTCGTTTAATAATACCGTATCGCGTGACTTCCTCCATTAATATATAGAAACGATATATTTCAGTGCCTCCAACGATTCCACCCACATTTGTATCGTATTATTGTTACTTTAAAAAATGTGTTAATTTTGACGTGTAGTCCGGTGAAGCTGCAAAGGCTTGTCAGGCCAATAGCGTAGTTAGTTAAAACAATAGTTTAAAACCTTCTTTTGACGCATTAAATAATGAACGAAAGTGAACCGTTAACCTTCGGCCGATGATACTGACTCGTGTATACTCAGCTACGGTCTTAGAGCGCGTTATATCTTGTTTATATTTTTGGTTTACAGTCATTGATATATAAAAACCCAAGGTTCACAGTCAAAGTCTCAAACTCGTCCGCATAAAATGAGTGTAATTTTGGGGTGTAAGGGGTGTCGAATAACATCATAAGACTTAAGACACCCAAGCCAACTTCACCTGCACGTGGTGCACCCTGCTGAATAACGAACGAGGCAATGGGGAAAGCGGGGTGGTAGGGTTTTACAGCCTGACTCGGTCGCAACCACCATGTATATGACGAAAAAGTCCGTCATAGTGATTCGCTTCTGCGGGTCGCGTTTCGGGATAAGCCTGTGCATATCCAGCTTTTCGCAGGCCTGCGTGACAGCGGCGACCGGCGATGAATAGTGTGTCACTCGGTGGTCACCATTGTTTTTGGACTGTATTGTGCTTACCATCAGGCATAGTGCAGTTATTTTGCCGTGCTACAATAAAAAAAAAGTGCACAATTGAGAATTCTGAGCTCATTTCAATTAGTCTCTCGTCACTCGCGTCTTTGGACATTTTGTACACAGCTTTGCAAAAACATAAGTTTATAGTATAACTGTAACAATTTGAGTATATCGGTGAATTTTTGGGGACGGTTTTGATAGTTACTTTTATTCGAGACTGTACACCTTGGGTTTTTATATATCAAATTCTATTGTGATATTAATAAATAGTCACGGGCAGCATCTCCCCAATTTACGAAGTTAATGTACAAAATTAGCGGTTTCAAAAGCTTATCAATCGAATGAAATAGAAAATAAATCCGACTCGAATACCTGCGGATGGTAGTGGTTCACAATAAAATATTGACAACGCCTAATCTTTATTATTATCCTGCCAACAAAAGAAATAATTCCTCATTGAAAAACATTCCAAACTTCAGGTCATTTGATTGTTTAGTTGCACGCACAAACCGTGTCGCTGCCTTTATTCGTACCCACTATCCGTGTTAATGGGATTCTTTTTAGATATGAACGTATATAACGTTCGTATGATATGTTATATTTAATTATTCATGCGGGTTTTGTTGAGATATATTATTATAATTTAATTTGAAATAAGTTTTAGCTGTGGGGTTTAACACCGTAGTGCTCCTAGTAGTTTGCTAAAGTTGTCTTTACCGAAAACGTCCTGTGTTTTTTTTTTTAGTTTTTTTTTTGACAATTAATATTCTAGATTATTACTGCCATTCTCGAGTAATAATTTTACAAGGCTCTTGTGATATTTTCAATGTTTTAAAAAGATGGTGGCGCCTTGTTAGAACGTTCCAGGGTGTTTTTGTGGCATCTAAGAATTCATGTTCCGTAGTATTATTCCATTCCCCTTCACTTGTCCACAATAACTAAACTATATTACGTAAAATGCCACAATGGAGTTAAATAACACAAGATTATGAATAAAGATTTGCAGAAACATAAGTTTATATTATAACTGTAACTATATGAGTATATCGGTGAGTTTGTGGGGACGGTTTTGATAGTTACTTTTATTCGAGACTGTACACCTTGGGTTTTTATATATCAAATTCTATTGTGATATTAATAAATAGTCACGGGCAGCATCTCCCCAATTTACGAAGTTAATGTACAAAATTAGCGGTTTCAAAAGCTTATCAATCGAATGAAATAGAAAATAAATCCGACTCGAATACCTGCGGATGGTAGTGGTTCACAATAAAATATTGACAACGCCTAATCTTTATTATTATCCTGCCAACAAAAGAAATAATTCCTCATTGAAAAACATTCCAAACTTCAGGTCATTTGATTGTTTAGTTGCACGCACAAACCGTGTCGCTGCCTTTATTCGTACCCACTATCCGTGTTAATGGGATTCTTTTTAGATATGAACGTATATAACGTTCGTATGATATGTTATATTTAATTATTCATGCGGGTTTTGTTGAGATATATTAATTTAATTTAATTTGAAATAAGTTTTAGCTGTGGGGTTTAACACCGTAGTGCTCCTAGTAGTTTGCTAAAGTTGTCTTTACCGAAAACGTCCTGTGTTTTTTTTTTTAGTTTTTTTTTTGATAATTAATATTCTAGATTATTACTGCCATTCTCGAGTAATAATTTTACAAGGCTCTTGTGATATTTTCAATGTTTTAAAAAGATGGTGGCGCCTTGTTAGAACGTTCCAGGGTGTTTTTGTGGCATCTAAGAATTCATGTTCCGTAGTATTATTCCATTCCCCTTCACTTGTCCACAATAACTAAACTATATTACGTAAAATGCCACAATGGAGTTAAATAACACAAGATTATGAATAAAATAAATAAAAAAAAAACACAATATGACAGAATAAGATCCCACCAAAAACACTCGTCGTGAGTTTTTAGAGTTTTGGGGGTGTAAGGGGTGTGGGGTGTAAGGGGTGTCGAATAATATCGAAGACTTAAGACACCCAAGCCAACCTCACCTGCACGTGGTGCACCCTGCTGAATAACGGACGAGGCAATGGCGAAAGCGGGGTGGTAGGGTTTTACAGACTGGGTCGCAACCACCATGTATATGGCGAAAAAGCCCGTCATAGTGATTCGTTTCTGCGGGTCGCGTTTCGGGATCAGTCTGTGTATATCCAGCCTTTCGCAGGCTGGCATAACAGCGGCGACCAGCGATGGATACTGTGTCACTCGGTGGTCGCCATTGTTTTTGGATTGTACTGTGCTTACCATCAGGCACAGTGCAGTCACTTTGCCGAGCTACAATAAAAAAAAAATAAGAAAACAAAAAATAATGGGATGCGACAACAGTATCATAGTTTCAACGATATATCGTTAAATAGATGATGTCAACTATAATTCGATTTTTATATCGATAAAATAAACTGATAATTAGACAATATGGATACAGGCAAATACTAAATACTGAAAAATATCTCAAAGTTGAAAATTGTTTCCTTAGCTTCATTCCGAGTTTTTCTTTATTGTGCAAGGTTCTTTACCCACCTTTAATACAAAACAACCTAAGACTTCTACATACTGTCGTTACATTGATTCCAATAGAAAGTCTTTTTACAGGACACTGACTGTTAACACTTCAGTAGTCGCGCATTCTACAGTTGTAGGGGCAAGGGGAAGAGAGGTGGCCCACCGGCACTTTCACTGACCGAACGAAACGCAACAATGCAAGCACTGTTACATCACGTCGGTTTTCTGTGAGAGGGTGGTACTAACCCGGGTGAGGCAACCCATTCATGCTGAAACTAATAATAGCTAATAGCTACAGCGTGGCTCTACCATCTACAATACGGGTTCCACGCGGATGAAGTCGCAGGCATAGCTAGTTAGATATAAAATAGTAATTTATTAAAAAAAATGCTAATTAAAAATAAGTTCTCATTGAATTTCTACGCGTTTTGTATTGTGGTGATAACATATCACTCGGTGCTTGTTACTCGATCTCACAAAGAATGAGAAAGAAAGAGAAAATCGCATGAAGTATAACGCTTTTTCCTTACGTGATCAATCTCCCAATCGACTACAACTGCAAGCCGTGTTAAGTAATTACGTTTAAAAAAAGCTTTTACCTGCACAAAAGGCCCGTTCAAATATTAATTCACGTCATATTTTAAAACAGAATCCCTTAAAAGGATTGCGGTCCTTTACGGCCCAATGGTTTTATATTAAGAGCAGTATGAGGTAATATAATAACGTAGCGGCTGTCCGCCGTAAACACAATGTCGAGTGCGTTGTGAACGGACGCGTACACTTGGCCTTGTATCTCTTTTATAAAATCAATAAATACTATGTAAACAATAATTCTTCTTTAATAAAGTGCGTTGAAATGGATTTTAGAAGAGTATTCTAAAGGTGAGTACTATACATTTAAATGTTTATAAATAGTATTAATTTATTTTTGGCAACCAGTTTTCTAGTGGATAGTATTAATTTTATATAGTACTGGCTTCTGTCTGCGTGGAATAGTTACTTTGGGCTAAAACGCAGCGGAAATTCTCAAAAGGAAAAATACCCCGATTTTGAAACATTCTTCATTGGTGCTCCGCTCATTTAGCGTGATGATATATAGCCTATAATAGTCTTACTTACTGAAATAATTTTTCAAATCGGACCAGTAGTTCCTGAGATTTTAGTGGTACCATCTTTGTAGGTGGTAGAGCCACGCTGAAGCTATTATTGGTTTCAGCATGAATGGGTCGGCTCGTCCGGGGTAGTACCACCCTCTCGTAGAAAACCGACGTGAAGTAACAGTGCCTGCATTGTTGCGTTTCGTTCGGTGAGTGAGAACGCCGGTTACCCACCTACCCTCCCCCTTCTCAAAACAGGCTGGCAACGCACTTGTGACTTCCTTAGTGCAAGTGTCTATGGACGGTGGTGATCACTTAATATCAGGTGACCCATCTGTGCGTTTGCCTCCTATGAAAAAAAAATAGATTAGCGCGTTCAAACTAACAAACTCTTCAGATTTATAATATAAGTATATATATATATAGATTGTAATACTTAGTTTCTGCTCGCTATTATGCTCATGTTAATATAAATTCGACCTTCGAGAAGGATACTTTATTCCTGATAAAACGTAATGAATCTATGTCTTTTTCGGTACCCCTGACAACGTGTATATATAATTTAGTGCTCGGTACAAACAAACTCAGATTTATAATATTAGTAACGATATATATTTAGATGGAGAAAAACACGCAAGTTCCTTGCTAAAGCGATAAAATACGAAACGATTCTTTTTAAATATTTAATGAGTTAACGTCATTGAAGCTATTGATTTAACGTTGGAATGGAACAGCGCAGTTAGGCTCAAGCCTTCACCCGGCTCCTACTATTTGCTTTACGTCCGTGGAATTTCCATTTTCCCGCCCAAAACTTTCCACCAGTGACGTCCCAGTCGTAGGGAGCGCGTTCAATCAAAGTTTTTATATAAAAGTTAGCAGTTTTTTTTTATCGGAATAGAACGCAAATTGTACCCTTTCCCCGGCGAGCTGTCTGTCAGAGGGATTACCGGAACTAATGGTTTGTGGCTTTTTGAATTGGACTAGAATGTTTTTGGGAGAAGATAGTTTTCTGTCGGTCGACAATACGCCGTGGATTTTGTGTCACACGGCGATTATCTAAGCATATAATTTGCAACAAGGACATCTTGAATCGTCTATACTAATATTGTAAAGCTGAAGAATTTGTTTGCTTGAAGGCACTAATCTCAGGAACTACTGTTCCGGTTTGAAAAATTCTTTCAGTGATAGATAGCTCATTTATCGAGCTCATTTATATATATCATCACGCTAGAGCCAATAGGAGCGGAGCACCAACAATGTAACTATACCACGCGGACGAAGTTACGGGCAGAAGTTCTATGTAAACACGTTGTGAGGTGTATCGAAAAGGACAACGTTTCATCAAATGTGCTGTTCTCGAAGAAAGTACTTTACGTGGACGAAATCGCGGGCAGAAGATAGTGTTAAATAAACGTGTAGTAGTAGTTTTAGAAGATCAACAGGGGTGGCAAATGGTTATAATTGGACCCTCATTTTGTAACTTTTTCGGTGTTATTCCAAAAACTTAATACGTATTGAACCCTGGCTTTAAAAAGGTCTCATATTAAATGTCCCGCGGTCGCTGAATTTTCGTCATCTTGCTCTTTTGTCTCGCTTTGGATACGTTAAGTTAGACTTGTGAAAAAGGATAACGCGAACTTGCCTCTGGCGAGCACGGTGCATTTATTAGGAATCTTTTTTAAACCAAGTATTTAATACGTATTTAACTTTTTTGCAATAACACGGTTTAAGTTTAAATATTTTTTATTCCAAAAAGTGAGACGTAAGGCACGTGAATAGTTAATAGAAATTTATAAATAAAGGCATGTATAATTTTTTTTTAATAACACTAAAACTATTCAATATTTAGTGTTACATAGTTTAATTTCCCAATATTATTAATACCGTAAGTTGTATCGATGTAATAAAGTGTTGTAGGTTTTCAGCCTAGTATGCTCCTCCTTATTATTATATTTATTGAACTGTTGACTGTTGCATTGTCCACTATTGTAAATAAATAAACAGTTACTAAACAAAAGAAAAGAAGTAAAATCGGTCGACAAACAAACGAGAAAATGTCCTAAGCTGTTTCTCTTTGCATATTTACAGAAGATAAACAACTTTTATTATCCCCTGTCTGATTTGAAGTCAGTTATTGAATTTAGATTCTATTTATATATAGTAATAAAGTTCATATTTAATAAAATGATATATAAAGAATTCCAATGAACGATTACAATTTAACTCTCATATTAATAAAAATCAATACTTATGTACAGATAGGATGTATTCTTATTCTCGATTTTAATGGGGTATTATAATAGTCTATACATCATTTTCAAGTGTGTACAATTTATCCAGGTTAAGTTGATGAGATTGTTATTAGTAGAATATTACCTGGGCTACATTATTTAAGAATTACATTATATAAGAGCTAAGTAGAAATTATAAAACTATTATGAATTAACAAAAGCAATAGCCACAATTAATCCAGATAATACACATGTTTATCATGTAACAAGATATTATATTTTTATTAAAATAATTTACATTTTTGATTCATTCTTTAGCATTTCAATGAACTTTCTTTTTACAATTGAACAGAACTCCAGATCTTTGATGTTTCAATGGCCTCCACGAAAACAATGTTAGACGAATAAATTATTGTATCGGTACGAAATATAATTCGGTTGTATTTTCTTCAATTTCTCAATCTATGTTATAATACATAACAAGTAAAGTTTGTTTGTTTGTCTATCTTCGGAAATCTTCGAGCTACTCATCCGATCTTCCTTCACCAACAGAAACCTGTAATGTAATATCTGAATGACATAAGTTATGATTTATACTTATTAAATATTATATTGTGATTTACGGGAGCGAAGACGGCAGTAGTTGCTAGTATTTTACAAAATGATACCTCGCAAATTTTCCAGTATCATAATTAACTCTATAAGGATTATATTTTAGGTTATAATCATTGAAGGATTAATATCTGTGTAAAAATATTTATCTTACTGAAAAGACAAAGGCCATTTAATTATTTATACTGTCAAATTTTGCGTAATGTAGTTTGTTTATTACGAACAAGTCTATTGAATTTGAAATAATAAATAACACGGAGCCAAAATCACATAATTTCTATGTAAAATTTTCTATCGATCACCGATTTGTTAGAATACAGATGTCACTAGAAGACAATAAATTAATAATACGGGCCAATTAATCATTTGTTAAACATGGTAATAAAAAAGGTTGACGGAACTAAATATGAATGGATATGAGGAACATTCTCGAAGAAATCCAAATATTTATTAAAGCACGTTTTCTAATTCTGATTTAGATTAGTTGTTAAAACCACCAACGTTAGTTGATCTCTGTCCGTTCCCTTGAGAGAAATTAAACGTAATAGATATATGCCCACTAGATAGACTGATGTCATAAGCTAGTGATGCAATATGCGGAAACTCGTCATATGAGATATAAATCTAAACATTCATATTTATTATTACAGGAACGATGATGATTCTCCTTGCGCTACTCCTTGCTGTATCAGGGTCATGCATGCAAATAGAAGTGGATTTAGAATGCTCGAATTGCGTTATCTTCAATGATATCTGTTACAATGTCACCCATGTTTTAGACCTGAATGCGCCGTTCAGAAATCGAGTCGTCATCCACAAAATGGGTGTCCTCAGGTCGAACAACACACTCTACTTCAGCTTCGAGCCCAGAATTGAAGATGACGAGTATTACAAGATCGGATTCGTTGGTTTAGATCACCCAGATGACAATGGAATTATATCGGGTGGTTCTAATGTTCTCAATTTTGGGACTTTCGACATAGACCAAGACAACAGCTTGGTATACTTGGGCGGTGTTGACGGAATGTTCGTATTAAACACGACAGCGAAGAAGCCGACTCCGTACAGTAGCCGTGGGGACCAGATCACCTCTTTATATTATAAAATCTTTATTTATTTCGTTAGGTACGGTAGTAAAGGTATTATTATGAAAAGGGGCGATAATTTTAAAACCTTTTTTGAGTTCGTATTTGTGAAAAACTTTATTGTAGCTAAGCATGACGTTGCTGTGTTTTTAACGATGTATGGCTTGTATGTTGGCAAAGGGAGGTCCACGCATCGTGTCTCAAAGAATGCGTTGTTCAGAGGATTGACTGTGGATTTAGATGGTGTTGTGTACGCGTGGTGGATTGACGGTATATATAGAGTAATTATATTTGAAAAGAATTTAGAAATGTCTAGAATTGTTAAAGTGTCACATTTACCGTCGATAGGGGCTATGACTTTTGATAATGATAATAATATATTGTTTACTATAGACAAGGCTTTGTACAGGATGACTGCGACGAAATATAATTGTACATTATACTGAGATTTATTATTAGAGTCTGTGGCAAGTCGTTGGTAATATTATTTTATGTAATAGAAACGGATTTTGTACTATCAATTAAGGGTGAAATCTATAGAGCACACTCAGATTTATCTCAGCCCTAAGTCCAGAGTTTAAACTTATAGTCAGAAGCTTAGCATTCGCTTAGATTGTTTTGAGCCAAGTTCAATTCTTTAAATTCAAAGGTTTACGAAAAACTTGGGTATCACATTTATATAATATTTTGATTATCGTTATTAATTGATTGTTATTGGCTTGATCCTTCATTGCAGAAATGTCAAGAAGGCTTCCATTGTTTGTTTCATTCTCGATTGACTTGTTTTTTCAATATACTTTCAACATGCAAGGTTGAAATAATTTTTTTATAATTAAATACATTTAAAGACACGAAGCGCTTTTGAAACAAAGCTAATCGCAAGCTTACCGTAATTAGATTATAAATTAGAAACCTAAGATTGTACTGAGTAACTACTTAGCTAAGTTTAAGCTGAGCTAAGGATACTATAATGCTGAGTACTCTCTAAAGATATCACCCTTAATGCTCAGAGATGTATTGAAAGGGAGGCGGTGGGGGTCTTTCACTACATCTTCCAGTTGGGCTCTTTGGAGCTGGTAAAATTAGTAAATAATAACATTTTGTAAATATAATTTCAAATTTCCACCGTCTACTTTTTGTTATCAATTAAATAATAGTATGGAATTTTTTATTATATAATGTATATGTAAAGAGTCTATCTTCATTAGTTGAGTATAGTTATCTCGCTCGCTCTAGCGTATAGCACCGTCTGTACTTAAAATGTGCTAATAATTCACCATGTTTGTTTTATGTTCGGATTGTTGGTAAGAAATATTCAGTGATAATTAATTCTACAATAAAAAGATTGGAGTTCAATATATATATATATCTTATTTAAGGGATATTATAATGGATATGTGAACAAGTGTGTAGTAGTCGCGATTTAATGAGATACAATGACCATGTTTAAGACACTTGTAAATTAAGGTACGGTCCTGTGTTTATTATAACGTTCGGAAAATGTATACAAAGATGTATGCTCTTTAAAAATTGGGAGTTAGTGACTTTGTAGTAAAAAACTTTTACTGATTTAACAATGGCTTTATGTGCCTTTACAGGCTTACCCTTGTAGTTTGAACAATCTCTAAATCACAAGATTAACACAACCCAGCCATTTTACTTTGAATCCTTTAATGAAAGAGAATATTCTACAAGATGCAAGATTGCCCGCTATTTTCCTTCAGGATCAAGGCTAGATTAAATAGAGTTATGAAAAATGAATTATTATGCTTATAGAACTCTAGGTGGTAGAGCCACGCTGAAGCTATTACTGAATTCAGAATGAATGGGTCGGCTTGCCCGGGGTAGTACCACCCTCTCACGGAAAACCGACGTGAAGTAACATTGCTTGCATTGTTGCGTTTCGATTGGTTAGTGAGAGTGCCGGAGGACCACCATCCCCCGTCCCCCCAAACACAGGCTGGCAACGCATTTGCGACTCCCCTGTGTTGCTAGTATCTATGGACAGCGGTGATTACTTACCATCAGGCGACCCGCCTGTTCGTTTGCCTGTTATAATATATATATTTAAAAAAATACGGCCGGTCATGTTTACGTAGCATGTCGTGACGTGAAATTATAAATTTATCTCCTACCAGCAATACCGATCAACGCGCCTAAGGAAGTTTTTACTTCAAAAACAATTCGCCTCGAAAATTGCGTTCCACTCGGATCACCATCCAAAAAAACTACAATTGTCACTCATCTTTTAAATTAGCTTTAAATGTTAGTATTTGATTAATGACGATTTAGGCAAAGCTTGACAATTATCATTGTTCTTTTTTATTTCAAAGGCGACCTCCACTTTATTGAGTCACTTTGATAATCACAGAAACAAATATTGCATTATATTTTGCGAAGAAAAAAACAAATTCAAGTGTAGAACACCCTCTCGATTCAGCGACGAAAATGATGAACGAAAATAATAAAGAGGCACTCGGTCCATCGTTTTTTTATCGCAATAATAATCAGCGGGGACACGGGATCGCGTTTTACTTAGACGACAGAGCTGTACTCAGGTTATGTTTTGGGACACGTACTCACGTTTTTAATATTCCAATAATTAAGGGGTTTACAAAATGTTTAATGTATTATTATTTTTATATTATTACTAGCTGACACGGCCACGCGTTGCTGTGAATCAGTTATTACATGTTGAATTTATTTATAAAATAAGCTGGAGTTGAAAAAGATAAACGTGGCACCATCTATGAGATATCTATAATAGGCAGTGCTACAATTTCCTGTAAACTAATTTAAAGCACCATCTGTTCCAGACTGACGAAACTTTTAAGGCATCAAGATACATAAACAGCCGATACCTCCAACCAATGGCGTCTCACATCGAGGTAAATAATGAACAGCCGATAGCTTCAATCAATAGCCTCTGAGGTCATTAGTAACACCCCCGATACAGTCAATAGCGCGGTATCGCAGGTCAATAGTAGCTTCCCTGTTGTATACAAAATTTGCTTAATCATTTGAGAGTTTATATTGTATTTCCATGGTATATATGTAGATAAAAATGCAAACGTGTTAAGCTTAACAAGTTCTTCTCTGGCGTACGATTTATTTAAAAAAAATTGCATCTATTTTTTTCTTAATTACGCCCCTGCCTCGGTTTGGTAAAGAGATATAAAATATTCAAAGCGGCAAATCAGAACGATGAATTCTTCTGTAGCGATTTACTCTTCAAATTATAACGACCGTTTGAGTAACATTCGTCTCTGATTTAGGATGTAGTAATTTTAGGAGGCTTTTAACGTTTCGCGCGATTTTTATTGGTTGTTTGAAATAACATTTTACAAATAATGGCCTAATTTAAACTAAGAGATTCGTTAATATTTCTATCAAAAAATTCTTTACAAAAACAAACAATACAATGGCGACCAATGAGACCTGAAATTTATCAGACGTCGTAGCTAGTCATATTTATCTGTTATTGGATATGCATTGGCTGATACAGAAGCTTTGATCTATATTATATTTAATCCGAAATGGATTAATATTATATTAAGTACTCAAAATAGTATCACGAATATTATTTTTATAATATGTAAAATACACTACTGAAATATATAATGTATTACAGTGGGTAATATACATATGTTGCATTGAAAATCTTTTTAAGAGTGATACCGCCCACCTCGGGTGCCGCTGCATCACATTCAAGACACGAGACTACAACACGACCGGAACATTGATATTAGCGCCACCGTATTATAAATATACATTGACACTAGCGCCAACATATTAGAGATACACATTGATACTAGCGCCACCATATTAGAGAGACAAATTAACACTAGCGCCACCATATTAAAGATACATAAATAAGAATTATTAATATTATATAGATTTTAATAAGACGTAAATAAGAATTGATATCATTATATAGAATTGAATCATTAGTTTGATCATTATGAATAAATAGTATATTCTTTGACTTCATAGTTCGACCTATGAAAGGCAAGATGTCGCTGATATACATGTCGAAACAGATTAGTAAACACATTAGAGATACATAAATAAGGATAATTATATAAAATTGTTGTATAGCTTAAATAACATTAATTTGTTCATACTTTATTATTTTTGTGTTACTTAAATTATAATTTTTAAAAGTGCGCGATAGTCGGTGTAATCCGGTGAAGCTATAAAGACCTTGCCAGGTCAATAGCGTAGTAAGTTTAAGAAAAAAAAGCACGACTGTAACAATATACAATTCTTTAGTACAGGGGTACTCAAACGGTTGATACGCTTTTTGAGTAGACCTCGAGAAAAATTGCCGATATAAAACTATTCACAAATTTTGTAATAGTAATTGGTAATTCATTATAACAAAATGTAATGAATAAATAACTAAAATTTATTTGATACAAAATTAGGCAAGAATAACCCCCTTATAACGTTCCATTATCGTTTTTCGCGAGAGTTACCTATACCTACCTAGACGACAATCCTGTATCATGTATGTACGTACGTACGTATGTATGTACTTGTAGCTTTTCTGAGTCGATCGATCGTGCTTCTACTTTTCTATACTTATATAAAACACAGAGAAGATGTATATTTATTACATATATACAAAATGAGAGATTATACAGAATAGAAATTCTTGTAAATGACAATGAAAATTGTATTAATTTTTTTTTTGAAGCGGAATATTCTGTAGGCGCTTTGAGCGGTATTTTTTGACAGGAGATAAAGTTATGATTTCGCCTCATGACAAAGTAGTAAGCGTGATCGGCCGTATTGCGCGGCTTCCGTCAGACTCTGTAGACTGTAGTATAGAAAACTGTATACATCTAATGTTTATATTTTGTATTGAGATCCTAGCCTATCATATTTTTGATTAATTAATAATCTGTATAAAATGTATATAATTATTGTTCGGAGTGCCAATAGATGTGAAAACCAGATTAATAATTGACGGATTGCCTTGAGTTTAAACTATAAAAAACTATATATATATTGAGAATTAACAATATATTGGGAGAGAGGGGTGGCCGCAATCTGATACGAGTCACTTCTCTTTCCATTGACACGTCGTATGAGTATGTTATTAAATGACATAAGGAAACATACAGACATACACCTAAAACGACTTTGTTTTTATACTATCTTTTATTAATACGGTTAAATTAAGAAATAATCATATCGTATATAATCATATATATATATATAGAGAATTACACCTAAAACGACTTTGTTTTTATACTATCTTTTATTAATACGGTTAAATTAAGAAATAATCATATATAAATTTGTCATAATGAATTGTTAATGTGTATATGTTTAATTTGAAACTTGGGAATTTTTGGCGAGATCTTGGAATGTCTTATAATGGATTTTATATTTTATTCATAATCTTGTGTTATTTGGCTCTATATTTTGTAATATTGGTAGTCTTTACGTAATATACGTAACTTGACACAAAAACTCCTTGGAAAGTTGTAACAAGACGGCCACTATCTTATTAGTTCATTGAAATCATCGCAAGAAACTTGTAATATCGTTATCTACTCGACAATGGCCGTAATAATGTACTAGAAATTGGTTGCCCAATATAAAATAATTAAATAAATAATTTGAAATGTAAAAGACCATATCGTTTCATCGATAAAACACAATATAAGTATTTACTAATGTAAAGGAGGGTTCCGTACGCTCATTGTCGACTAAGTCCCACAATAGCGAGTTCGCACGCTTATTCGAGTCACGAACGAAAGTAGAAAGGAATTCATTTGTAACGAAAAAGTTGTGCGACCCCACCGAGTGACGTGGAGCCAGATCGATTGGCTTAATAGAGTAAACAGGATCGTTCAATTTTCCCTCGACGCGAAGTAATCTTACGTGGTTTATCTTTTTGTTATCTTGTTTATTTAGATTTCAATCTCGTTATTGCTTTGATCGGCAAATCACTGATTTTTAGTAGGTTCTAGACTACGTATAACGTACTGAAATCAGTTTTTACGAATTACTACCACCTCTAACTTCAAAATCTATCAAAGGATTTTCGTTAAGTGTACTTAGAGTATTTTATATCACTAGCCTTATTAACTATCTCCCATTACTTGAAACGTGTTCCGCCAGCTAAAATTAAGAAAATCAAAAATGTTTTATTCAGTTTAGGCCCTAAGAAGGCGCTTATGAACTTCAAAACTACTACATTTCAGAAAACACATAGTCGTCGAGAAAAACTGAGAAGAAACTCGATCGAGGTCTATTAGTTATATTAATATATTGTTAGAAATAGGACCAATATTTGATTATTAAAAATAAAGGGAACTGGCCAATTTGGATATAAACCGTTAACAATAAATTCTAACAATTAATTACTCTATAAATAACCAATACGAGTTCGGACACTACTGCACGCTACGACAACCACCGAAAGAGTGATGAGTTAATATGGCGAGCGCCGCTGCTTACATAGGTCGTCGCAATATAATAAACCGACATTTGCATTTATTTCCAATAATATATATATTTAAAATACATTAAAGTTACAATCGTAATACTAGATTCTTTTTAAAGAGTTGTTCAATTGAGTATTGTTGCGTAAAAACTTACTTTTAGCTCTGTTCTTATTTTGAAATTACAGATATCGTGGTTAAATACTATACTAAATCACTCTTTTAGATGATTCTAATAACACCTCGTATTGTAATACCTATCAAATTCTATCAACCAGGTTGCTGAGCGGAATTCAGATTTTTTATGTCATAGGTGGCAAACGAACAGGTGAGTCACCTGATGTTAAGTGAACACCACCGTCCATGGACACTAACAACACCAGAGGAGTTGCAAGTGCGTTGCCACCCTTTGGGGGGAAGGGTTAGGGGAGGGAGTAGGAGAGAGGAGAGGGGAGGGGAGGTGGGCCTCCGGCGCTCTCACCGACCGAACGAAACGCAATAATGCTGTTACTTCACGTCGGTTTTCTGTGAGAGGGTGGTACTACTCCGGACGAGCCGACCCATTCATGCTAAAACCAGTAATAGTTTCAACGTGGCTCTACCACCATAACAATAAATACAATAAAATAAATACAGTATAAACCCGAAAAACTACGTTTTGTCAATACAGTCGGCTAAAGACCTTTTATAAATAATGTATTCAATAACGTAGATATATTTAATATTATTACATTATGATACAGCTTTATAACTTTTATTTATAGTAAGTTATGCCACCTAAAAATATTTTGTATCATATGTTGTTATACTCCAAACTTTTTAAGTAACTTAAAAAGTACACTCTTATACATTTTATTGAATGGTGTTATAAAATACGTATAGCCAGCCGATCAGTCGGGGATGCCAATTAACACTCTAGGTGCACTGTGACTATTTATCCGGACAGAGTTTCGCCTTACAATAGCTGCGGCATAGAAGTACGTGTACATAACATCAAAGTTAAAGTCAAAGCAATTACTATTTACTCACATTTCTTCAAAATAATTTAGTAACACAAAAATAATATTAAGTATTAAATTATTGTTATTTAAGTGCTTCGTCAATTCTATATAATCGTCCTTATTTATGTATCTCTAATATGGTGGCGACAGTAATGTTCCGATGGCGTTGTAGTCTCGCCTCACTGGTGTGTCGTAGCGGTACCGGATGTAGTCATTAACAATGATTAATTCTGTCATTTTTTAACAATATATATGTTATATTGATAACAAAATTATATTAACTTTCTTTTAAATATAACAAAGAAATATAATGAAAGCTTACTCCACTGACATCTTCCTAACTCCACGTTAACACCGTACAAAAAGCGAGCTACTATAATACACATTTATAAAAGTTGGGGAATGCGAAATGTTGCCAGTTGTCCTATACATTCACTTCCCGACTAGCTTTTTTCATTGACAGCATAATATTTTAGACATTCAGAGTTTATTGGAGTGGAATTCTTTATTCCGTGTTTACTATACAACTGGTTTCGTCGACGTTTACAACTTTTTCTATTGGAATTTTGCGATGTTCCAGTACTACAGGTAAGTTTTACCGGTTCTATTCATCGTTTTTCTTCAATGGAGCGTTATCTCGTCTTGAATTAGTATCGTCTAGAGGTCGAATTGTCTGACTACAGATTAGATTAAAATCCGATAGGAATATTTTTCCCACTGGCAACAATCTTGTCTGATGCTTAAATTATCGTTATTTGTTCATGTGTTATGTAGTAATATCGCGTTAATTTAACGAGTAGAGGTGAAGTTTGAGTTCACTTTGTGTTGTTATAAAAATTTACGACAGTTTAAACAAGATAGATACCATTTTGTTAGAGTGATGTTTAAGTTTAGAAAGACGGATTGAAGTTAGACTTAAAGACCGTGTATCCGGTGTTTTTAAAATTATAAAAATGAAATGTTAACTAAAGACGAGTTCACAATTCTAACATTCAACACAATTTATATAATATATAAAGAAAAATCTTTTAAAGGATATCATTTTTTCTTCTAAGATGTATTTATAAATACTCAGGTAACCTATTCCAAGTAAAGGACAATTTTGGGTGATAATCCTATATAATTATAAAGGTTAAAAAACAAAATAGTTTCAAAATCAAAAATACTTTATTCAATTTAAACGCGCCCTGAGACGACGCTTATGAACGTCAAAACTACCACCGGTTCGGAAAATAACCTAGTCATCGAGAAAAACTTTTAAGAATCTCGATCGGGTTCACCTTTATACTGTACATATATTTGTAACTTTATAGTTGTTTTTAGTAGATCCACAGAGAGAAGTATTAATTTCAGACATCACCATCGTTCACATATTGATCCACCCTATAATAGCAATTAGACACTAGGTTCTGCAAGACATGGCGCTGAAACTTAAGGTCTGATAAATCGATACTGAGCTTTGGGTCTTCGTTGTAAAATTACCTATTACCTAAGAAGTACATTACAATATCATAACTATAGAATGGTACACACAATTATTGAACGTACAATGGTATTAATTTGTCAACGTGCCGTCTGTCTGTGATCGTTATTTAGGTGTAATGAGAACTATGACGTCATCTGTCATGGTACCGTTTCAGGTATTGCGTTTGTCGGGTAATTAACGGCTCGTTGGATTTAGTACAATACAGTGACGTCACGTACACGTTCTAATTAATAGTATGGAAGTTTTTGATAAAGATTTTGCACACGTTCCTAACTCGTTAGGCGGTGGTTTTGTTTTTATATAATAAACTTTCTTTATTAAATTGCTTTACTGTATATATGATTTTCATTTTGAATGGCATGTACGTGCCGGTGACTCAAATTTTTAAAACCCTCTACTTCGCTCATCAGACTTATATTGTAAAAATATTTTGTATCTAAATGGAGGTTAATCAAATATTACTAAAATCGGAAATATTTCTCCTGGCGCAATAGTGCCTATCTTTGAAAATAAAGGGGTTGTGCAGGACTGTAACAATTATCTAGAAATAAAGCTGACGTCATACAGTATGAACGTTTGCGAAAGAGTGATAGCGAGACGAATACGAGATGAGACTGTAGTGACTCAGAATCAATTTGAGTTTATGCCTGGACGTGCGACAACAGATGCCATTTTCGCACTTCGGCAACTGTGTGAAAAATACAGACGTGTACATAAGAATTTGCATATGGTGTTTGTTGATGTGGAGAAGGCATATGCTCGAATACCACAAGATGTTCTGTGGTGGGCACTGAAAAAGAAAAGAGTACCTGGGAAGTACTTACAACTTATTCGTTGTATGTACAGTCAAGCCAAACACACGTTAGGTCCGAAACTTAAGTTACTGACAATTTTAATGTGGCTGTAGGTTTACACCAGGGTTCAGCTTTAAGCCCTTATTTATTCCTTCTTGTTATGTATGCGTTAACATTAGACATACAGGAGGAGACACTCTGGTGTATGCTGTTTGCTGATGATATTGTTCTTGTCGGGGAAGATGCTACCGAGGTCCAGAGTAGGCTGGTAAAATGGCGAGAAAAACTGGAGAATGTTGGTTTGAAAATCATAAAAGGTGTGAATACTGAGATGATATCTGATAGGCGAGCGTGAAAAAGGAAAAAGGTGAGAGGAAGAAGATGTGGGCCTCCGGCACTCTTACTGGCCGAACAAAACGCAACAATGCAAGCACTGTTACTTTACGTCGGTTTTCTGTGAGAGGGTGGTAGTATCCCAGACGAGCCGACCCATTCATGCTGAAATGGGAACAAGGATACTCATTAAAGCGAACAAAGCCGCGAGCAAAAGTTAGTATGATTAAAAATAAGTAAACGAAGGCATTAAGAGAAATTAGCTGAAAACGTTACGTACTTCGACATCAGGTCACAGAACTAGCGCCCTCTGTGACAGTGTATATAATGAGATAAAGAAATTTAAAATGTGGCTGCACTTAATATTCAGTTAAGCGAAACAGATTCGCATAAATTCGTTTGTCTCGTAAAGAAATTAAATAATCTAATCTTGCAACTTTGCATAATTATAATGATCGAGAATATCTTGAATTCACTCATTAATAAGTGCTTAGACTTCTTTTTATCTCCACTTGAGCTCCATTTATTTTTCTAAATAGCTCTCAGAATTATCTAATGTATTTTTATTATTTACGGGTTCACTGTATCGGTTTTCTTTCTATGATGTGGCTTTCGAAGTTTCATTGATATTCATTTATTATTTATTAAGATTGCTCGAGAGAATTTTATGAATTGCAGTTGAATTTGACAAAATAAACTATTCGCGACGCGCAAATAATCAGTCTTAAACAAATGGGTTCATTTCCTCATCATAATTCTGCCAGACGGGTGAGTTTTTGGCGGGATCTTGGAATGTCATCTAGTGCATTTTATATTTTATTCATTATTTTGTGCTATATAATATAGTGTAAATGACTACGTTCGGTACCGCTACAACACACCCGAGAGGTGAGACTACAACGCCATCTTGGGAGCCACTATTGACCTGTGATACCGCGCTATTGACTTTATCGGGGGTGTTACTAATGACCTCAAACGCTATTGGTTGAATTTAATGGCTGTTCATTATTCACTCCGGTGTGAGACTATATTGGTGGAAGTTCGGCATATAAAGGGCAAGATGTCGCTGATCTAAACGCATTCCTATGTGAAAGTTATTGTAACGCGAAGCTCTGCCCGGATAAATATCCACAGTGCTTACAGACTGTTATTGACTTCCTTGACCGACCGGCTGACTATACATATTTTGTTTAATTTTAATTTATTTAGCTGTAGTAGTAGTTAATTAGTTTATTATATCAAAATTCAAACTTCAAATTTATTATCAGAATGTAAGAGGCCTTAGAATCAAAATAGATGACTTTTATTTTTCCGTATTACGAAATGATTATGATATTATAATTTTAACAGACGTGGCTAAATAATACGATTTTTGATCATGAAATTATTGATCACTGTTATAATATATCCAGGCGTGATAGGTTGACAACGTGTTCAGATAAGAGTAAAAAAGATGGCGGTGGAGTTATTATCGCCATTCTAAAAACTTATGTACTTAAGTATACAAAAACATTTTATCAAGAATTCTGACGTAAACGCGAGAGAAACAGGGTCACAAGTAGATATTACTGTGAGAATTAAATATTATAGTTACTTTAATGCAAGTAAATAGATACATGTGCTTATAAACATGTCCCGTGTTCGTGTATCACCGGTGGTGCACGTTAAACTTGATCTTCAGGCTACGTGTACTACCGGTGGTTCACTATTCGATAGCTATTGAAAACGAAAGAATTACCTATGTCATGTTATGTATGATGTTGTAACGTAATATTGTATGATAATATGTGATGTAGGCCGGTGAAGCTGTCAATAGCGTAGACAGCCGGAAAAAAAATATATGAATAAGATAATTTGTCAAAATATCAAATGGCCTGAGACAAGTCAGGCGAAAATGGCCTAGCAGGGAACGTGTTAAGGATGAAAATCGGTTAAAATAGTGTTGTACAGACTATGTTATTTCATAATATATTAAATTTTTCTAGCATACAAACATTATTTACGTGCGAATTCACAAAAGGTAATGTACTGAGCTATAAGAGAATAGCAGGGGTTTCATTTTAATATGCGGAAGAATTTAGCGCGTCCCGTAATCGCCCATATCCCAACCCTCATTCCCCTGTGGAGGGATGTATGTAGAGTTATATGAGATAGTAAGGAAATTAATGTGTTACCGTCAAAAACACTTCGCGTGTATGAAATAATTACTTTAATTATTCAAACCATCACAAGTCCGTCCTCGTAAAAAATAGTTTTGTTTTATTACTGCATACTGCGTGTTTAAAACGCGTTATGCGTATATATTGCGTATTTAAAATGGATTAACAATGGATTATCGTGTTCTGTACATACAATAACAATGTAAATCTAACTTCTTTTTCGATTTTCTTGAAAAAAATTGTTGCAGGTTTCTAGGTATAAGTAATAAAATACGTTGCAATCGTTTTTAGACATTATTGTCTGTCTGCCTGTTTGTATAAATACCTCTCTATGAACATTTTTTCAAGAACTCTACATACACGAAATTTGGCTTCAAAAAAATCGTAATCGACATAGTTTTTTACGAAATTTTATGCTCTACAAGAATCTGCGATGTAAAAATTTTTAGCTCATACGGATTAAAAGTTATGATACTTTTAATGAAAAAAGATTTTTTTACGTGTTACTTAGATAAGAAACTTTGACTGCTCACCGACACCTTTTAAAATTGAGCTAAAAATTCTGCCTACCGCAGACATTTTTCTTTCGGTAAATAGGTTCATTTTAACCTATAACTTCGATAGGTTAGTTGTTTTGGCTCACCCTAATATACATAAAGAATAATATAATTTCCTTTAATTTTAATATTGTTATAACAAAGCCGAAACCACAGGTCTATTTGTTGTGGATGGCGAGCAGTTATCAGAAAAACTAATTTATTTCGGAAATAATCTTTTTATAATCCTCATGTTAATTTGGAATCGTTATCGCGAGTAATTATATTAAATCCCGTTTCTCTAATTGCAGGTAAAATTAACTTAAAATATAATACTATCAATTATATTATTCAGATGTGTCAGATTAATAAAAAAAACCTCTAATTTCAGAAAGTTTGTTTTATTACTGCTTCGTCCAGATTCACCATATAGCTATCGTTATACATATATGCTTTGGTAGGTGGTAGAACCACGCTGAGGCTATTACTGGCTCCAGCACAAATGGGTCGGCTCGCCCGGGGTGGTACCACCCTCTCACAGAAAACCGACGTGAAGTAACAGTGCTTGCATTGTAGCATTTCGTTCGGTCAGTGAGAGTGCCGGAGGCCCACCTCCCCTCCTCTCTTCCCCCCATCCCACTAACGCAGGCTGGCAACGCACTTGCGACTCCCCTGGTGTTGCTAGTGTTTATGGACGGCGCGGCGGTGATTACTTAACATCAGGTGACCCGCTTGTTCGTTTGCCTACCATGATATAAAATATATATATTGTTTAATTGTATGTCACTACTTAAGTCATATATTGCATTTTACGATTTTAGAGTACCTACCTGTATTATATTTTGATCACTATCTAATCTGATATAATAAGCCAATATGGCTTAAGATGATAAACACACTAAAACTTAGACTAGCTCTCAAGAGCAGCTACCGGAACACACCAATAGGTGCTTGGCGAGAGATTTTCAACTCGAAGGTGGTAGCTATTAGGCGGAGTTAAATCCCAAAATTAACGCGCCACTTACGGGGTCAAATTGTGAATCTAAATCATTCTTGAAACCACCTGTACACACAAAACAATTCATAAAATTCTGTCCAGCCGTTTAGGAAGAGTTCAGTCACATACACACGGGCAGATTAATCTATACTAATATTATAAAGAGGTGAAGTTTGTGACGTTGTAGGGGGTTATCTCAGGAACTATTGGTCCACAAACTACTGGAGCAGCAATGAAGAATGTTGCAAAATCGGGGTATTATTTCCTTTTCAGAGCTTCCGCTGCGTCTTAGCCCAAAATAACCATTACACGCCTACGAAGGCGCGGACAGAAGCTATTAAAGAGATATATAAAGAGCTAAAGTTTGTGAGGTTGTAGAGGGTATCTGGGGAGTCGGAGAGAAAAAATGGTCGAACGAAAACGTTTCTTATGAACGCAGCCTTAACGATGAGAGATATATGATTAAGTTCTAGAAAAAAGTTGTAACTTGATAATGCTTATTACCGTCCAACGAAGTGGGCACGGGTCAACTAGTTATATATATAAGGATCAGTAGTCGCTATATTGGATTGCACAGTCATTAAAATCGTCCTTCAAATACAAACAAACAGTCCTTCAGTCATTTTATAATTTAATAAAACGTTCATTATTTGTTTTAAACTTACACGAGATGTCTACTGTGGCAATTCAGTCAGAGTCTAGAATTTTCTTTTGCGAAAGTTTGTAGAATAATTTATACATAGAAGTATAAATTTGAAGCCGGGTACGTTTGTATAAATGGAATTAGGATATTGTACATCCGAATGAGCTACCATCGGCTTGTTTGTAGAACAGTATAATATCAAAATGTTCGTTGGAGCGGCATTAAATTATCTTATTCCATTATGTACAACTTGGTAAGTTTCTGCCACGCGCGTGGCCATTTCGGACTTGCGACGAGGAGCTACGATAAACTGTTTATTTAGAGTAATAATTATGACTATCTAGCAGGCCTGGCGGATGTTGTCTCGCCCTGATAATAAAAAACACTTTGACAAATTATACACCAAAACCTTCCTCATGAATCACTTTATTTACTGGTGAAAACCGCATGCAAATCAGTGCATGTAGAGTAGAGTTTATCGCGAACAGACAGCAGACAAAGAGACGTGGCAGAGGATTTTGTTTTTTAGAATGTAAAAAAAATTTCAAAGAATTGTTAAGTTTCAATACTACTGATTTTTTTGTATAAAAGCTATATAAATTTCTATATTCATAGTGAGGATTCTCACGTGAGGATTATAAAGTATGACGTACAGAGACTTATAAATAAAGGCATATAGGCGTCGATAGTAAGAAGAAAATTGTCAATACTTTTTCGAGTTGAATTTCTTTTGGAGTGTTATGAAAAGAGGTTGAGAGTGAATTATTACGATGCGCGCGCACTTAAAAGGGACACCATGAAGTTGGTTGGTAATCGTCTGTCAAGTTTTATAACTATATTCATGGTAGTTATTTAGATATATATGAATCTACAACACTTGTTTTATAACAGTGGAGGTGAAATAATATATCTTATATCTATATATATAAAAATCAATTGCTGTTCGTTAGTCTCGTTAAAACTCGCGAACGGCTGGGCCGATTTAGCTGATTTTGGTTTTGAAATGTTTGTCGTAGTCCAGGGAAGGTTTAAAGAGAGAAAATATGGAAAAATTGCGAGTAAAAACAACAATTTCATTTTCCCATATAAATTTTTCTACCTACTTTCCTGTCAAACTTTCGACGTTCGTCCCTTTCGTTCGGTAGACTTACTCGGTTCTCAGATTATCGCGTATTTAAATTTCAATATTTTGATGGTTGTCATTATTGGTTCGTTCAGAAATTTATGTCATTGTATTCAACAGGGTAAAGAAGTATTGCTCTTTACGTGCGTGAATAGATTTATTAATAACACTAAAATTGTCAACAGCTACTAAATAAAAATAAAGATAGTTCGGTTGAGAAAAAAAGGAAGGATATGTACTTAACTGTTTTTCCTTCGCCTATCTATACATAGAATTAAAAAATATATTACTAGTGCACATGTGTCGTTACATTTCAAAATTAGTTAAATCCAATTTGAATCATTCATATAACTTGTTTATTTTTTTTTAGACTTCCAGTTTTTATACACCGAGAACGAAGTTAAAACTTAGCGGTTCATAAGGTTTTTAGTTTTTCGTATGATCTTCATATTTTACACTAACTGTGCCCGCGACTTTGTCTGCGTGGATTAAAAAAAAAACAGTGATTAATAAAGTCATCTGAATGTATTAAGTCCATTTATTTGTCTACTTTTCTCTCGGACTTTCGCCGCGTCGTTATTAAAAGTACAATAACTTTTGATAGAGTGGACCGATTTTAATGAAACAAAGACTAAGAGGATTTATTGTGAACCCAGTACTTTAGCAGTGATGTGTGTCCATACAAACAGACAGACAGATATTTCTAGAAATTATTGAAATGTTTTTTTTCTCGAAAATCAAAACGTACAAACGTAGTTTTTTTTTTCGAACTTACTACGCTATTGACCTAGCACGGTCTTAACAGCGTCACTGGATTACTAAGGCAAGCGTTTAAGGCACTCAGCCGATTTTATTTTGACAACTAGCTCAAGGGTGCGCGGCACACCTCGGTTTGGCCTGTTGCCTGATACGTGCAATTCGCGACCTATGTGAGCTTTTTTTTTTTTTTTCCCCTCTTACCATCCGCTTTGGTTGGAGCGACACGAGATCTCATTTGACTTCATCGTGTCGCCCCAAGCGGATGGCCCAGCGTCTAACAAGCGCCGCCAGGCCTCCTTCATGGAAGGAGACGGCTATATTGTGGCCTCCTTCTGCGAGGAAGTCGTCTCGCAGAAGGAGGCGGCGGAGAGGGTCCGCGAGGAGGACCCTCTGAGCGGTCGTCTCCGCCAACGGAGGACCGGCAGGAGGAGGCGGCAGTTCGATCGTCTCCTCCCGCTATCGTAGTCGGGCCTAGGGAAGATGGACTGGTCGGGAGGACCCATCTTCCCCTTGCACAGGCTCCGGCGGATGGAGGAGACGGCCGGTAATCACATAGCCGTCTCCTTCCATGAAGGAGGCCTGGCGGCGCTTGTTAGACGCTGGGCCATCCGCTTGGGGCGACACGATGAAGTCAAATGAGATCTCGTGTCGCTCCAACCAAAGCGGAACGCACTGATGGCATACGGCGGTTGGCTCCCTGCGAGCTATCCGGTGCAAGTACCAGCCGAAACACCCGTGTCCGGTTAGCACCTGCACCAGACGGAACGTCAGGGAGCCCCACTTCCGACGACACCAATCCGGCAGAACTGGGCGGACGGCGCCGATAGTCGTTCTACCGTACCGCGCGTCCACCAAGTCCTGCCTCCACCTCTCCATCTGCCCCTCTCTCTCCATCTTTCTCCTGTCCTCTATTTCCTCGGGAGCTACAGGCTCCCCCATCTGTTTCTTGACCGCCGTATATTGATATACGGCGGAAAGCACCTCAGCCTCTAGCTCCCAAGGAAGGGAGCCGGCGAGCACCATGGCCGCCGCCGAGGACACCGTCCGGTAACCTCGTATCACCCTCAGCGTCACGGTGCGCTGCGCAGACCTATGTGAGCTAACCTAAGCTAAGCTAACTATTCATACATATATGAGTTGTTGAAACATATGTGTACCAAGCATACATACCTCAACAACTCTTATATACATTTCGTATCGGATAATTTTCTAAACTATTTCAGTTTGATAAGGGAACAATATAAAACCCTTCCACTTGCATGTGTAAGCGTGTATGCGTGCACGTGTGTGGAGGTGATATGTCTAATGTTGTCGCAGTGATGTAAGATTTTGTGTCACTGTATCGCGCGAGCAGCGTACTCAAGGGTTCCACGCCGAGGGAACGGACCTAGGCTTGAGCCACTACCGAGGGGCGCCTAGTCTGGTTTTAGACACGTTAGATTTACACTCTTATTATAGGTACATTTCTAAAATTTGAAGATCTTGAAAATAACGTAAAATATTAGGAACGGTTAAAATTGGATTTAGCTCATTTTGAAACACCTATCACACACATATTGACCTATCCCTTGGAAACAGTACTATTCTCTTAATAAAAGGTACCTTATGTCCATTTCTTATAACTTGTATATGCAAGATTTCATGATGATTGCTTGAGTGATTTAAATGTAGCAAACAAATGCCCTTTCGCATTTATAAAATGAGTTAGGATGTTATAAGTTTTCGTAAATCCGTGTAAGTTGCGCCAACAAGGTAATAAATCAGAGGCAGCCAAGAATGGACTAAATATTGCGGCCTCTCGAGATGCTTCAACGGCGCAGGTTCGAACAATGCCTGTATACATATAGAAAGAAATATATTTTCTTAAGATAGACATATAGGAATGCAGTCGTATAGTCAAATATTAGCAAGAAATCAATATAAAACGAACCATTGTGATCCAATTTGATTGGTTTCTCTAAGCCTATTTAGTTAACTATAATCTGCAAGTTAACTATAATCTGCAAGTTAAGTGTCGCCAATTATTTGTAGGTGTGGTCCGATAGCTGTTCTTGAGAACTAGTCCATCTAGCATTCATAGTGATCCTAACGGCAAGGCGTCTGTATATATCTGACCCAAGCAAGCACCTGCTACCCGCGTACACTTTAAAACAGGCCTTAGCTTGCCAAGGTAAGGTACTCAATTTTACGCGCTTCAATTTTAAGCATCTATCCAATTTTTTGGCGAGATCTTGGAATGTCCTGTAGTGGTTTCTATACTTTATTCATAACCTTGAGTTATTTGGCTCATATTTTCTAATATTGGCGGTGTTTTACGTTTTAAAGTTCGGTTATTGTGCACAAATAAAGTGGATGGAAAATAATACCACGGACCATGGATTCTGACTTACCACAAAAACTCCGTGGAAAGTTTTAACAAGACGGCCCTCGTCTTGTTAGTTCATTGAAATTATCGCACTTGTACCACCATTCCCTACTCGACAATGGTAGTGATAATCTTCTAGAGGATTGGTTGCCAAAAATAAAGTAAAGAAAGTAGAGTCAAGTTATACCACTTACTAATTCAGGGTACTTACTAAGTCAGGATTTACAGCCTGACTGGATTGCAACCACTATGTATATGGCGAAAAAGCCCGTCATAGTGATTCGCTTTTGCGGGTCGCGTTTCGGGATCAGCCTGTGCATATCCACCTTTTCGCAGGCCGGCATGATAGCGGCGACCGGCGATCGATACTGTGTCACTCGGTGGTCGCCATTGTTTTTGGATTGTACTGTGCTTACCATCAGGCTCAGTGCAGTCATTTTGCCGTGCTACTATAAAAAAAAAACACGTGCACACCATACGCATACAGCGACGACTAATAATCAGGAGAATTATGACTCACGTGAAACGAGTATAGAGATACTTTATAATATAAAATTGCAGTCATTTTGCCGTGCTACTATAAAAAAAAACACGTGCACAGCATACGCATACAGCGACGACTAATAATCAGGAGAATTATGACTCACGTGAAACGAGTATAGAGATACTTTATAATATAAAATATAAAAATAATACCCATTTGTTAATATTCTGTGTTTTATTATGTTTAGTCTCATTGTGCCAGATCAAGGTATTATCCTTAAAGATTTAGTGTGGTCTGTATCGTTGTAACTGAATGTATGTTATAATACACGTAGCATGAGATATCGAATTTACGCTCAGATTTTTAGTGTCACAGTGCCATATCAAAGTATCATTTCTCAAGTGTTTCTCAATAATCTCGTTATTGAATCTTAGTACAGATAACAGCTAGCAGTATTGAGTTATCTCTCAGATGTTAGTCTCATAGCGACGGACAAAGTATAATTTCTTAAAATTGTGGTAAGAAGCAGTGTTGTGATAACTTACAATACATAATAACCGAAACATTGAACTTGCGATCAAGTATTTAGCATGATAGTGGCAGATCAACTGTTTTTAATTTTTCAACAGTCTGTTGAGGAGCAGTAACGTAAGAATTGAATCTTAGTATAAACTAGATGTACCCGCGACTTCGTCCGCATATACCCTTATGTAAAACACAGTGATTAATAAAGTCATCTAAATGTATTAAGTTCATTTAATTATCCACCCTCTCACAGAAAACCGACGTGAAGTAACAGTGCTTGCGTTGTTGCGTTTCGTTCGGTCAGTGAGAGCACCGGAGGACCACCTCCGCTACCCTTGCTTCTTTCCTTCTTTCTCCTCCAAAAACACACAGGATGGCAACGCACTTGCGACGCCCCTGGTGTTGCAAGAGTTTATGGACGGTGGTGATCGCATAACATCAGGTGACCCACCTGTTCGTTTATCACCTATGACATAAAAAAAAATCCACTTTTCTCTAGTACTTACTCTGCGTCATCATTCAAATTACAATAACTTTGGATAGAGTGGACCTTTGTTAAGAAAAACGAAGACTAAGTTACTCCCGAAGATATGCTTTACTATTTGTGATTTGCGGTTTTATT
Source organism: Antheraea pernyi (assembly GCA_015888305.1). Classification (NCBI taxonomy): domain Eukaryota; kingdom Metazoa; phylum Arthropoda; class Insecta; order Lepidoptera; family Saturniidae; genus Antheraea; species Antheraea pernyi. The sequence goes on from MU160193.1 coordinate 75,744, forward strand.
GTAAACCCTGTACTTTATGAGTGATGCATGTTCATACAAACAGACAGACAGACAGACATTTTCAAAAATGATTGAAATGTCTTCTATTACATATTCCTAGACACCTGCAATATTTTTTATTATATGTATAGATAATAACTAGAAACATCAGGTTCACTTTTAAATATTTAGTATTATAGCTTACACTATTAGGAAAATAGTACAATATCTTTTACTATGTTAATGCGAGCGTAGCCGCGAACGAAAGCTAGTTATATATAATAATGAAAAAACTGTTAAGGTAGTTCGTTTGTCTAATGGAGAAGTTTGGTAACTTGTAGTACTTAACAGAGCCGGAGGGTCATTTGTGTAGCTCAGAGTTCTGGTATAATGGTTACCGTAAAACGATAACTTCATTCATTAAAGTCGTAACGTTACGGTCGCGACTGCTATTATTTACTATTACAGTTGAGACGTTACCTCTGCAACTCGATTCGATAGCATTTGTCAGTAGCATTTTAGTACGTTTGGTATTTACTTTATTTAAGTTAAATATATAACACTCATAATTATCATTAGTACACGCCTCAGCTTGGGCTGTTGTCTAGTTTATGCAATTCAAGACATAACTGAGCTAACCTATGCAAAGCTACATATTCATACGCATATAAGTTAGTGAGATATATATGTGTACCATGCATATATACCTCAATAACTCTCATATGTATTTCGTGTCGGATAATTTTTTTGTCTGAACTAATTCAGTTCGATAAAGAAAAAAATAAAACACTTCCACTTCCATGTGTAAGCACGTGTGTGGAGGTGATGTGTGTAATGTTGTTGCAGTGATGAAAGATTTTGTGTCACTGTATTAGCGCGACCAGTGTACTCAAGGGCTCCATGCTTAGGGAACGTACTTAGGTTTGAGCCGCTGCCGAGGGAGGGGCTAGTCTGGTATACTGCATAGGTCGATTCGATAGCATTTCTCATTGGCATTTTAGTACGTTTGATAGCTAGTGCATAAAAGAGAACTTCCCTATAGACCTCTTCCCGGAGAAAAGTAAGATATCGACATAATCATCATGTCCGCCCATATGTCGGCGATTTCTGACTGAGAAATTCACAGATGTATACTTTCCCACATACGGTGGTACTACTAAAACATTTCTCAGCTTCAGGATTCCTCACAATGTTTTCTTTCAGCGTCAGCCGATACTGTTACCAATTTCAATTTAAAAATATACGCGAACTCCAAAAAATTGCGGTGTAAGGGATGTCGAATAACATCTAAGACTTGAAACATCCAAGCCAACCTCATCTGCAAGTGGTGCACCCCGCTGAACAACGAACAAGGCAATGGCGAAAGCGGGTTGGTAGGGTTTTACGGCCTGACTGGGTCGCAACCACCATGTATATGGCGAAAAAGCCCGTCATAGTGATTTGCTTCTGAAGGTCGCGTTTCGGGATCAGCCTGTGCATATCCAGCTTTTCACAGGCCGGCATGACAGCGGCGACCGGCGATGGA
>MU160193.1:77266-95908 GCA_015888305.1 Antheraea pernyi
ACAGCGGCGACCGGCGATGGATAGTGTGTCGCTCGGTGGTCGCCATTGTTTTTGGATTGTACTGTGCTTACTATCAGGCACAGTGCAGTCATTTTGCCGTACTACAATAAAAAAATAAAAAATTTGGTTGATACATACCGAAGTTTAAAACTGCGGCCGTCGGATCGATATTCCATTAGTAAAACCACTTGCCTACTACGACACTCTACATTTTATAATATCGTTCTATTATTATTAAAAGTAATAAATAAAAACTTAGATACGTTGGATTTAGTAAAGACCAACATAATATAAATACTAGAAACAGCAACAAAATGGTCATTCCATGTGTCATGTGTTAGGTTTTATACCAAAGTCTCACAGCACATAGTGGCCGGATAGTGAGTTCAAGCTCTACGTCAAGGGGGCTTTAATGTCTAAAGACTTATAGGGTAGATCAATATGTGAACGATGTTGAAGTGTGACACCCTTCTCTGTGCACTAAAAACGAATATCTATATTTTGTATAAATACATATCATGAAAAGATAAGTTAGATCGAGTTTCTTGTCATTTCTTCTCGAGAGTGCGTTGTTTTCCGAACCGGTGGTAACTTTAACGTCTCCTTATAGACGTCGCCTTCTCAGAACCTAAATTGAATAAAATTATTTTTGATTTGATTTGAATAATAAAAACATAATTAGTAAGTTAAATAATGTTCTTATCGCTCTAAATTGGAGAGGTGTTGTGTCGTTTATTAGTGCTTGCAACCAATCTACGTTGCCGTTCCCATGAAAGTGAATGTAAGTCAAAAATAAAATAAAAAATCACTATTTAACTCCTCATTAATAACTTTTTGTTGTCAACCATTCTACGTTGCCGTTCCTATGAAAGTTAGTGAATGTAAGTCAAAAATAAAATAAAAAATCACTATTTAACTCCTCATTAATAACTTTTTGTTGTTTGTAATTATAAATTTTTATCCCGTAAGTAATTCTTTAAAATGGTATGCTGTAAAGGGCATTCTTGATCAAAATTGATCACAAAGTAACTATTGAATTTTATTCAACAAATACTATTTTTATATTGGTGAAAATGATTACATAAACCAAATATTTTGTAATAAGTGTAAAAATGAAGATAAATGAGATAGACATATATCATAGTACTACTTTCAGTAGATCTTTTTAATAGATATGCTATACAATTCCGGTATAGGTTTTAAAAATATATTATTTGAAGATTTAGCCAGTGTTGGTAAAGTTTAGAACCAGGAAAATATATTTTACGGTTTATTTAAAATACATTGATTTCTTTCTGATACATAATACTGTAAGTTATTTTTTTCAAACATCCTACGCTATAGACCTAGTAAGGTCGTAACAGCTTCACCGGACTACTAAGGCGAGCGCTTAAGGCACTCAGCCGATTTTATTTGAATGCTGTAAGTACGTTCTATATATAACAATATTCTGTTTTTTTTTAAATAACAGTGAATAATTATATTAACATTCATTGTGTACTTTAGAAGAATTACCATATAATTTATTTCACCTAAAAGCTTTATTTTGCTCAATTCCATAATTTAAATAATATGAATGAGAATTCGTAGTAGCGTCATTGAGCATCGCTTGGTGGCAACGCAACCGCATAGTACCGCATTAAAATTGCATTATGCCATCGATACAATATATCGGTGTTTGTAATGCCATTTGGCCCATACGGACACTCGTATGATCATTTATTTTCACTACCATTTACTTTTCATATTATTTTTTGTTATTATAATACATTATAAGTTACAACGATTGACTACATTCTCTGTTTATTTTAAACTAGCCTCTGCATGCGACTTTGTCCGCGTGGAATAGTTACTTGAGGCTAACGCTAACACGCAGCGGAAGCTCTCAAGAGGAAACAAAATCCGATTTTGAAACATCCTTCACTGGTGCTCCGCTCCTATTGGTATTAGCGTGATGATATATAGCCTATAACCTTCCTCGATAAATGAGCTATATAACACTGAAAGATTTTTTCAAATCGGACCAGTTGTTCCTGAGATTATCTCCTACAACCTCACAAACTCAACGTCACAAACTTTACCTCTTTATAACATTATTATTATTAATTATTATAGTATATATTACGAGAGCTAAATTGGTAACATGAGAATTTAGTGAATTGGTTTTAGGTGTATCTACTGTAACACCTCTATACTACCACTATCGCATCTGGTAACAACACAGATGTTCCTTTTAATAATAATATACTCAATAATAATAATAACTTTCAATAATAATATACATAATATAAACAAATAATATCACGGAGCATGGTTTCTGACTTGCCATAAAAACTTCCTGGAAAGTTCCAACAAGGGTTCCCTTATTTCTCACTCACTTCAATTGTGCATAATAACCAAACTATATTACCTAAAACATCACCGATATTACGAAACACAGAAGCAAATAACACAAGATTATGAATAAAATATAAAATCTGCACTGCATGACAAGACAAGATTCCGCCAAAAACTCCCTTTATTATTTATCACAGTTAAACAAACAAAATTTAGTTAACCAATAGTTACTAAACAAAGGAATAAATAAAAAAAAAACAGTTGAAAAACAAAAGAGTAAGATATTTTAAACTATTCTGCTTCGATCAACAATAACTAGATAAAGGGTCACGTACAAATCGAAGCTAAAAGCCGTCCGCGTAAATATATACTTATGTGTAGCTATTTGTTTAGTAAGAAAAGGAGAAAAAAAGTGTTAAAACTGTTTTCAGTTCAACCTAATTACAACCATAACACCTTGTAATAAAGTCACAAAGGTTCAAAATATTGTCTAATACTTACCATAAAACGAGCAAAGTAATAAATTACTCCCCTCACAAATGAAATGATAAATAACATAAACAACATTTAGTGTGAATTCAACCTTAACACGTAATGAATAAAGTACGTTTTCCCGTTATTGTGCGTGTTTGTGTCTGGCGAGGCCAAACATTTGTATCACAGGCTTAAAATCTGTAATTTTGTTCAAAATTTGATATTATTAGTTAGTTTAAAGCTTAAAATATAACTTTTTCAACATGTATTTAGCGAAAGTAAGATACTCCGCCCGTTAAATTGCTTTTTCGGGTATTATTTTTGCATCTTTTGAATACACTGCGGCATGTGAAACGGGCTTACATTGGCTGTGTTTCAAACAAACTAAACAAAATAAGGGCACACATTTCAAGTGAGCTCTTATTTACCGAGACGTATTTTTCGCGCCGACCCGTTATCTAGTTATTGCTGATCGAAGCTATTCTGTCTATGCTTATTTGGTATATAGATATATACGTATAACATTAAGCTAGGAAGTCATAAATAATTCTTCGAATATTATTAATAAACGGTACCTGTAATTCAACTTCCGCAGGAAAGTTTGCACTTCTCTCGAACCAATTTAAACTTTAATTTGAGTAATTAATTCAGTTCTAATTCAAATTACGTCTGACATCAGCTGGTGTGCGGCATACTGGGGATTCTTCGGTAATTTAACGCTATGTATTGGATTTCTTTAATAGAGTGTATTTCGTTACTGGAAGCTTAGGAAGTGGAGATCAGAAAATCGCCATTGTTTTTGGATTGTACTGTGTTTACCATCAGACACAGTGCAGTCATTTTGCCGTGCTACTATAAAAAATATAAAAAAATCATAACCCTGACTCTATTTTAATGTATTGATTTAAATTAAGATTTTGATGCAGACAGTTTTCAATTTGTAGTAAGAGTATATCTAAACATATAAAAATTCAGTGTCATGAGGTTTGTTCACGATGAACTCCGAAACTATTTAACTGATCTTTATAAAACGTTGGCATTTATGTTTAACTAGCGGGCCCGGTGGACTATGTCCCGCCCTGATAATAAAAAAAACCTTGACAAATTATTTACTAAAACGTTCCTCACGAATTACTTTATCCACTGCTGAAAACCGCATGAAGATCCGTTCAGTAGTTTTTCAGTTTATCGTGAATAGATATACAGACAGACGCGGTAGGGGACTTTGTTTTATACTATGTAATGATTTGGTCCAACTTGAGAGATAGGCTAATTTATATTGTAATTATATATTAAGTAAGATAAGCAAGTAAGATGATTGTGAATGTTTATTATTGTTATTAATTATAAGTTTCATCAGTCTCGAATAGATGGCGCTTTAAATTAGTTTGTTGACAGAAAAGAATCGACTTTTATAGATGGAGACACGTTTTAATTTTACGTTTTAACTCCATTTTATTTATGGGGCACGTGTTTTATTCAATTTAACATGTAATAACTGAGCCACAGCAACGCGTGGCTCCGTGAGCTAGTGTTATATAGTTTCTCAATGATGTGCTCTTTATTCCTTCATCTAACTAAAATATTTATTCTTTTTTGTTACAAGAATATCCTCTGAAATGTGCTCTTCAACTTCGGTAATCTAAGATGCCCTTAACGTTGTAGTTATACATAGGTGACGGTAACCATTTAACATTACGTGAGCCGTTAGTCTGTTTGCCGTGTTTTTGGCATAGAAAATGTCCAACGACTCAACGTCAGTGTATCGTATGATCTCCCATTGCGGTATTGCTTTTACTGCACTATATTGAGGAAAGGTGTTTTCAATTGTCCGACATTATTTATTATTTTCTAATTGTATAATTTAATTGTTTTATTTTGGTACAAAAAACTATTTCTACCTTTCAGTTACAATTGTATTAGATTTGAGATTACGATTATGTGAAATTAAAAAAAACTATCTACACTAATATTATAAAGCTGAAGAGTTTGTTTGTTTTAACGCGCTAAGCCCAGGAACTATTCGTTCGTCGTATATTGGTTCGATTTAAAAAAATCTTTCAGTGCTAGATAACGCATTTATCGAGAAAGGCTATAGGCTATATATCATCACGCTAAGACTAATAGGAGTGGAACACCAATGAAGAATGTTTCAAAATCAGGGTAAATGTACGTTAAAAATATTTTCAGCTTCTACGTAAAGGAAGTCGCAAGTTAACATTAGCGTTAACGCAAAGTGGTAGTATTCCACGTGGACGATGTTGCGACAGAAGCTAGTCGAATAATAAAATTATATTTTAAGCATTGCAAAAAAAAAATTAAACTATAATGTTATAGTAATTATCTTTCTAAGATTGCGAAGTAAAATAAAACAACCTCGAAATAATGACCGAACGAAACAGAAGTAACATTCCTCAGCCAATAAAAAACAAGCTGGCGTCGCGAAATTGGATGTAATGGGGGAGAGGAGAAAATAAACGCCAGAAAAAAAATATATATTCAGTACGAATAAAAAAGAGAAAAACAGTAAATTTGCAACATAAATTACGCCGAAGAATGTGTAATTCAGGAGGCTGTTCCTCGGAGGCTGCGGCCGGCAGTTAATCACAATTAGCCGACTCCGAGAGTCTTGCAGGAGAGGGAAAAATCACCACAACATTAACGTGAATGTTTCGTTTTCTGTTTCATGTGAATTGTTGTTTTACAATTGATACGTCGCTTTCGACTTTCCCTTCAAGTTACGATAAACTAAATTGTCTATATAAATAAATGAAACAAAAATGTATGTTTACTATCAAATAACAGTTATGTATTAAATGGATAGTAGGTTGGAACTTAGCAAGGGTGTTTTTCGAATTTACTCCCAGAGACTCAATTGCTTCCGAATTGAAAAAAAAAATCCCTGTAAAATTTGATATCAACTGTAAGATAATCCACATTTGAACCTAAGTTTCTTATGGAAATAATATAATAAATATTTTATTCGCCCTTTACAATTCCATAATTTGGAAACAAATCGATCTATAATATTGAATAAACAAATCGATCTATAATATTGAATAATACATATTTTATAGAGAGTTTAACGTTTTACATCTTACAGTTAATACTAAGAGCTCAAATTTGCTGAATTTTTTTTATCAATTCTGTAGCGCTTAAGTCTCTGGGAACAAAGAAATATGAAAACGCTCCTGATAAGGGTCGCCCTAATGGATATGAAACGTACTAATTAAAAAACCAGTCTTAATTTTTCTCTCTGTGTGTTTATTTCGACTGACATTTGAAACGGATAGACCACTTGTTGATGGAGCTTTCACTGGTAAAAACGTAAGATCAGCCACGGATATAAGCTAGTCTCTATATAATGTCACCTAACGGTAACTTGCTATCTGTCTTAAAATGGTATAACAAAGGCCAACATTGTGGTATAGGCAATACTGGAAAGAATAGTTTCCTATTTTTCAACAACCGCTGGGTTCTGGTTCAGAGAACATCAAATAAAACATTAAATTTAACCATAGATATCTTGTGTGTAAATAGTTTAAAACTCATTTGCTTCAATTAATAAAACTTTGTCGCAGTGTATATTCGACGTGCCCGGAGCCTGACATATTGGCTAAGTTAGCTGCAGTAGAAAGTCATACGCTAGTTCGTTTAATTCTGCATATATAACTAAGTGTGCCCGTAACTGCGTTTGCGTGAAAGTATACGTATAAAAACAGTTATAAATACAATAAATGGGCGTGTTCTACCGTCTGTATCATATATCTAGCGACCGTTCTGAAGAGCTGTTCAATTTAATTCCTTTCTCTCCTAAATTTAATTAACAGAACCGCGTTGGGCTGCGGAGCTACAGTTTTATGGTAAATCCTATCTGGGCACGAACTAAAAAGTTTGAACACGAACTAAAAAGATCTTACCTTTGTTGTACCGTAAAGCTATGGAACAATCTCCAGAACAATCTCTCACATAACATCGGCTCTTTCAAGCATAAGAGACATTTACGCAGGCCGGCAATACAGTGGCGACCGGCGAAGGATGGCGTGTCACTTGGTAGTCGCCGTTATTTTTGGATTATACTATGTTTACTATCAGGTATAAAGGCAGTCACTTTACCGTGATACAATAAAAAAGTCATAGGTATATTAAGATTCGACATTGACGGTTTAATCAGGTCTTATCATTTGTGGCCGATTCTATTCTCCCAAACCAAATAGATAATAACATTTCTGAAATCACTGTTGTTCACATATATGTAGACAAACCATATAAAGCCATTTGACACCAACACCTGCTTGAACTTACTATCTAGCAAATCGGTAATGTGCTTTGAGATTTTGAAGTAAAACCAAACTTTACTTTATAACTGATACTGGTCTTATTTAACTCGATATGTGTCATAATCATCATCATATCATAAATTCCAAAAAAATATTCCTTCGAGGCGGATTTGAACCAGCGACCTATGGATTCCAATCTCATACCGACTACAGTCCACCGCTCTACCAACTGAGCTATCGAAGGTGTGATCGTAGAAGGAAAACTGCCTTTCGTATTTTTTATCTACTTGATTCATTACGAGACTAAGGTATATGATCTGATATTCTGTCGCCGTGGTCTGGGGGTCAATTTTGCTCCCTCATACCAGATTAGGCCTAGGTCCCTTTCCTCGGCGTGGAGCCCTTAAGTGCGCTGCTCGCACGATACAGTGACACAAAATCTTACATCACTACGACAACATTACTCATATCACCTCCACACACGTGCACGCATAAACGCTTACACATGCAAGTGAAAGGGTTTTATTTTTTATTTTCCTTATCAAACTGAAATAGTTTAGAAAATTATTCGATACGAAATATATATAAGAGTTGTTGAGGTATATATGCTTAGTACACGTATATGTTTCAACAGCTCATATATGTATGAATAGTTAGGTTAGCTTAGCTCAGATAGGTCGCGAATTGCATATATCAGGCAACAGCCCAAGCCGAGGATCACTACGACAACATTACTCATATCACCTCCACACACGTGCACACATATACGCTTACACATGCAAGTGAAAGGGTTTTATTTTTTATTTCCCTTATCAAACTGAAATAGTTTAGAAATTTTTTCGATGCGAAATATATATAAGAAATATATACGTATATGTTTCAACAGCTCATATATGTACGAATAGTTAGGTTAGCTTAGCTCAGATAGGTCGCGAATTGCATGTATCAGGCAACAGCCCAAGCCGAGGTGTGCCGCGCTTGAGCTAATTGTCAAATAAAATCGGCTGAGCGTCTTAAGCGCTCGCCTTAGTAGTCCGGTGAAACTGTTAAGACCTTAATAGGACAATAGACTAGTCATCCAAAAAAAAAACCGAGGTTCTTCATAATGTAATTACCATCGGACTCCAGATGGTCGACACCTTCAAGAGTTGTACAATTACAGTTAGGCACTAAAAAATACTACTAGGAGTGTAGAGTTGGATAAAAAAAGCCTACCATATGTTTTGCATGCTTTTATTTATACAAATGTTTTTAGTATCTTTCTCTCGTTACGCGGCCGTGACTCGCCATGTCGCATAATATTGAAAGCTGAATTCAAACTGTTATTATATATGCAACTCGGTGCAACGGGGTGTTTGCGACATCTGCTTGTATGCTGCTTGTTAAGCTAGAACTGATTTCAAATTCCGAGACGGAATGTTTGCTGTATTGTATAAAATTCATACGTTTTGCTTTGCTTAGCTTATAACATTTAACCACGATCAGACTGCGGAATGTATACATATTATCTTCTTCTTCTTACCCTTATCCCACATAAGTAGCGTCGGTACAAAATGTTTGTCATGTTGTGGTATATGATTTGGCTTAATTTTTACGATCGGCCGCTTGCCTGACATCAACCCTTCTTGGGATTATTTTGTTGTACCACTGTATTTATGATTATTATTATATAATTACGAAGTCTGAGGGGCTCTTTGAGCCTTACAATTTTTCGTTCCGGTTAAAAACGAAGTTCTTCAAGATTATGGTTTGCTTGTTATATTGCTATTTTTATGTAACAGAAAACTAGCCAACTTTAGTCTATTCCCGAGGACTGGATTTTCTGGTTTTCTATTCAGGATTCGTGGTTTCAGAGCTTACTCGGTAATAGTAATATAATATTACATATAATAAACCATTATAAGAATATAAAATATGAAAACTGTATTAGAAAAATAAATGCAAATAAAATGACATATACATATGATCGTGATCAATAATTTGTTTTTATGAAACTATGAGAAAAAATAATTAATGTTAATAATTGTTATGAAATTTAGAATTATCTTGATCCTAATTAAATGATACGTATGAAACGAGGCGACGTTAACAATTAACCCCTTTGTAAATAGAGGAGCCGTATTACTAACCATGCGGTAAGGAGACAATTTTGAGGCATGCTATTTTCAAAAATTGTTGGTTTGTTTACAAGATTCAGAATGATAAGGTTACCGTTACTACATATTGTCTCCGCGTGAGGAAAGACGCTTACGTTTGCCAGAGCTCCGAATGTCAAGATGGATGTGAGGTAATTAGAATGGATAAGATTAAGAATGAGTATATCAGAGGCAGTTTAAAAGGAGCACCAGCGACAGAGCTGAGCAGTAATGATATTTGATTGAAGAAGGCGTTACTTTGCGGAAATCCATCATTATATTAGAAACGTCAAGATGGATGTGAGGTAATTAGAATGGATAAGATTAAGAATGAGTATATCAGAGGCAGTTTAAAAGGAGCACCAGCGACAGAGCTGAGCAGTAATGATATTTGATTGAAGAAGGCGTTACTTTGCGGAAATCCATCATTATATTAGAATAGACGCTACTTTGCATTTCCGCCTGGAATCGATGGAACACTACTACGTCTGACTGCAACATAAAACAAATCAATTAATCAATATATCCCTTATACACATATATATTAATCAACAATATATATCAATTAACAATACATATCAATTAACAATATATATCAATTAACAATATACATCAATTAACAATATATATCAATTAAAAATATACAATTAACCAATATAAATATTATAATAATAAATTATCAATAAATTAATTAAAGTATGTTGCAGATTGACGTGTAATCACGACAATCGATAACACGTGTTTCGCTCCTTCACGGAGCATCTTCAGATCGATGTTTTCGCTTCCGATGCGAGCGGGCGAGTGAACGCGGCGATTTATGCGTCTTTATTTATACTATTCGTCCCTACTCTGAGTAGTGGGGAGTATGATCCGCCCATTTGTTCATTCAGCAGTGTATATTTATTGTTTTTGTTATGTTTTTGTATCTCCATTTGTTCCAAAATATCTAGTCGTAAACCTTTTTCACATATGTGTAGAATCTCGTATGTATTATTGTCCAAAAGTATATGACGCGAGTCAATAAGATGTTTTGCAAAATGTGACCTCTCTGGATGTTCATGTCGAAACGCCGATGTATGTTCTTTATAACGAGTATTGAAATTACGTCCCGTTTGGCCGATATACACAGCGTTACACTCATCACATTTAAGTTTATATACACCCGATTTTTGCGACTGATTGATTTTATCTTTCTGATTACATAGTCTCTGTAGACTGTTCTTGGTTTTAAATGCCACATTGATTTTGTTCTTTCTCAATGTCTTGGCTATACGATCAGATATGAATCCCACGTAATTTATACTGCCGGAATATTTCTTTATAAGTTCACTGGGGCCGGCATATAGAAGATTTTGACAGATCTTTACATCCTTTTTCTTTATTATATTGTCGATAATCTTTATATTGTATCCATTAGCGATAGCCATTTGATATATTATATGTAATTCTTTTTTGTAATTAGCCTCATCGAGTGGAACTGTCATTAATCTATGTACATAGCTGCGGAAAGCGGCTAGTTTATGTGTCCAAGGATGACATGAGGTCGCCGGTATTGTTGTGTCTGTATAAGTTTGTTTACGATATATTTGAAATTCATGTTTTCCTGCCACTTTCTTAATAGTCAGGTCTAAGTAGTTAAGAGACTCATTATTTTCTAGTTCTTCTTGAAACTGTATTTTTGGATTTATATTGTTAAGTTTCTTAACGAATGATTGTATTTGTCTAGATGTTCCTTTCCAGCAAATTATTATATCGTCAACATATCTATAGTAATATAGAATTTGTTCTTCTTGAATTATATATTTATTCTCAAAGTTGTCCATAAAAATATCCGCCATCAAGGGACTCAGTGGTGAACCCATCGCTAAACCTTCCTTTTGTCGGTAAAATTTCTCATTGAATTTGAAGTAATTTTGTTCCATACATAATTGTATAAGGGCTATGAGATCTTGTACTTCTCCCGGATGTGTACGACGTTGTTCCAATGTATTTTTAATAATGTTTATCGTTTGTAAATATGGAACATTAGTAAAGAGACTCTTCACGTCTAATGATAATAACTTCACATTTGGCGGTAGGTGTACATTTTTGATTTTGTTAATTAAGTCTAGACTATTCTTCAGACTGTATTTCGGAGTAAATTGTAGTTTTTCAATTAACATCTGGTTCAGTTTTTTAGCCAGTTCATAGGTTGGCGCATTGATGTACGATACCACCGGACGTATTGGTATTCCTTCTTTGTGAATTTTTGGTAAGCCGTATAAACGTGGAGCTTGTGGATTCATTGGTATTAATTTATATTTGATTTTATCGTGTTTGAATATAAAAGATGATTCCTTAATAGTTCTCTTTAATTCACATGTATAGGACTTTGTGGAAATCCAAAAATACAGTTTCAAGAAGAACTAGAAAATAATGAGTCTCTTAACTACTTAGACCTGACTATTAAGAAAGTGGCAGGAAAACATGAATTTCAAATATATCGTAAACAAACTTATACAGACACAACAATACCGGCGACCTCATGTCATCCTTGGACACATAAACTAGCCGCTTTCCGCAGCTATGTACATAGATTAATGACAGTTCCACTCGATGAGGCTAATTACAAAAAAGAATTACATATAATATATCAAATGGCTATCGCTAATGGATACAATATAAAGATTATCGACAATATAATAAAGAAAAAGGATGTAAAGATCTGTCAAAATCTTCTATATGACGGCACCAGTGAACTTATAAAGAAATATTCCGGAAGTATAAATTACGTGGGATTCATATCTGATCGTATAGCCAAGACATTGAGAAAGAACAAAATCAATGTGGCATTTAAAACCAAGAACAGTCTACAGAGACTATGTAATCAGAAAGATAAAATCAATCAGTCGCAAAAATCGGGTGTATATAAACTTAAATGTGATGAGTGTAACGCTGTGTATATCGGCCAAACGGGACGTAATTTCAATACTCGTTATAAAGAACATACATCGGCGTTTCGACATGAACATCCAGAGAGGTCACATTTTGCAAAACATCTTATTGACTCGCGTCATATACTTTTGGACAAAAAATTAATGTGTACTATGCAAGTTGTGTTTACTTTTTTTTTAATGTCATAACTGGCAAACGAACTTTTGGGTCACCTGATATTAAGTGATCACCACCGTCCATGGACACTAACAACACCGGAGGAGTCGAAAGTGCGTTGCCAGCCTGTGTTTGGGGAAAGGGAGTGAGGGCGGGGAGAGGAGAGGGGAAAGGAGGTGGTCCTCCGGCGCTCTCACTGACCGAATGAAACGCAACAATGGCAAGCACTGTTACTTCACGTCGGTTTTCTATGAGAGCACACTACTCCGGACGAGCAGACAGCATTTCATGCTGAAACCAATAATAGTTTCAGCGTGGCTCTACCACTCTTACTTAAGAAATTGTACATCGTAGTTAATGATTAAAGTAATAATTTTGTGTTTAGAATAAGCTCATGTAACAATTATTGTAAGCCTATTAAATAAATAAAAAAAATAGTTTTATTATAGAATTACCTATGACCGTGACTTCGTCCGCATTGAACCTGATGCACAAAACAGTGACTTATAAAGTCATTTGAATATACTAAGTCTAAACACTATCTAATTTACTCTCGTACTTAAGTCGCGTCGCCATTAAAATTACAATAACTTTAATAGACCAAACTGATATTGATTTTGAAAATATTTTATAATGAAAGCAGTACTTTAGCAGTGACGCGTGTTTAAACAAACAAACAGACATTTCTAAAAATGATTGAAATATATTTTATTTCTTATTCCTAGGCACCTGCAATAATTTTCTTTACAAAAATCTAACAAGTACATAGTGTTAGCTTTACGTTTGTATTATATATATATATATATAGATAAATAAATATTATCTTTATTTAAATTGTATCGTATCGAAAAGTAATAATGTATATAGATTATATAACGTAATTAATACATAGAAATAAAGGCAAACACGATTGAAGTGGCATGACGCGACACGACGCACGGGCGCCCCCAATTACTCTTTAACGTGTACCACCGGTGGTACACGTGGCCCAAAGAACAAGTTTAACGTGTACCACCGGTGGTACACGTGGCCTAGAGGTCAAATTTTAAGTGTGAAAGACGTTCTACTGTGGTACATACCCGAGGTGTGGGAGCGGAGGCGCGTGCTTTAGCGAGCAGTCGTCTAGCTCTGCAATAATTTTCTTTACAAAATCAAACAAGTACATAGTGTTAGCTTTACGTTTGTATTATATATATATATATATAGATAAATAAATATTATCTTTATTGAAATTGTATCGTATCGAAAAGTAATAATGTATATAGATTATATAACGTAATTAATACATAGAAATAAAGGCAAACACGATTGAAGTGGCATGACGCGACACGACGCACGGGCGCCCCCAATTACTCGCCAATCGCTATTATCGGCCTTATCCAGAGAACAACATTCCATGTAATTAATAAAACAACCTCATAATGTCGATTTCCGTAAGTATATAGCACTATGTACTGTTAGTACTAAATATATATATATAATAATAATGTAAATGTAAAGTGTCTGTACTATTTTGATTTCGTGAACAAAATTGTTGCAGGTATCTAAGAATAAGTAATAGGAATACATTTCGAACATTTTTGAATATGTCTGTCTGTTTGTATGAACACGCATCACTGCTGGAGGAACAAATCCTCGGGAGTAACTTAGTCTTTGTTTCATTAAAATCGGTCCACTCTATCAAAAGTTATTGTAATTTAATTGACGGCTCAAGGTAAGTAGGAGAGAAGAATAGTAATCTATACTAATATAAAGCTATAAAGCTTATTTGTTTGGTTGAACGCGCTAATCTCAGGAACTACTGGTGCGATTTGAAAAATTCTTTCAGTGTTAGATAGCTCATTTATCGAGAAATACTATAGGCTATATATCATCATGCGCAGACAAATAGGAGCGGAACACTAATGAAGAATGTTTCAAATTCGGGGTTGTGTTTTTCCTTGTGAGAGCTTCCGCTGCGTGTTAGCGTTAGCTTGAAGTAACTAATCCACGCGGACGAAGTCGAGGGCAGAAGATAGTAATAACTAAAATTAACGTATGGAAAAGAAAACAAGATGGCAAATATAAATAATACATCTTATCATCAATTATTGTATTAATCGTTGTGTTTATAATTGAAATTCCCAGCGAAAGGAGTCGCGGCCTCATCTAGTTTAATATAGAGTTATTAAAGTTTTTTTTTATGTCATAGGTGGCAAACGAACAGATGGGTCACCTGCTGTTAAGTGATCACCACCGGGTTAGGGGAGGGAGAGGGAGAGGAGAGAGGAGAGGGGAGGGGAGGTGGGCCTCCGGCGCTCTCACTACCCGAACGAAACGCAACAATGTAAGCACTGTTTTAAGAAATCACAATTTTTTCTTGTTTGTTTTCTTATTGCGGCAACGTGGGGCAAACGGTGTGTTACTTATGTTTTCCCCTGTACATAAAATATATTCTTAAGATATCAAACGACGCGGACAAAGTCGCAGGTCTCGGTTAGTTTAATGAATAAAATTATTATGATATTAAGTTCTAAGATAGAATGGTTTAAA
This sequence comes from Antheraea pernyi, assembly GCA_015888305.1. Lineage (NCBI taxonomy): Eukaryota > Metazoa > Arthropoda > Insecta > Lepidoptera > Saturniidae > Antheraea > Antheraea pernyi. The sequence continues at coordinate 92,115 of MU160193.1, forward strand.
AACTATGTTTCACTTGATATTGTTAATGCATAAAGCGTTCTCCGAGAGCCGGACCGCTTTGAAACGCAAGGCGAGAATTTCTTTGTACTTTATACGACTTTGTAAGCTCAAAATGAGACAAAATCAATAGCTTTGGAAGCTGCGGTGTGCGGTGCCGTAGCGTAAATACGGGCTTCCGTTTAGTTCGTTTCTGTTCGCGCTTGTTACCAATATATTTATTATTTACTAGCTGTGCCCGCGACTTCGTCTGCGTGGAAGTTTATGTAAAAACATTGATCTATTAAGTCATATGAATGTATTAAGTCCATTTACTTGTCTACTTTTCTCTCGTGCTTACGCCGCGTCGTCATTAAAATTACAATAACTGATTGGACAGATTTTAATGAAACAAAAATTAAATAATTCTCGAGGATATGATTTATGATTTTATTTGCTGAAGTTTTATTGTGAAGCTAGTGCTTTAGCAGTGATGCGTGTTCATATAAACAGACAGACAGACATTTCTAAAAATGATGGTAATATATTATATTATTTATTCCTAGACTTTAGTCCGGTGAAGCTGTGTGTCCTACCAGGACAATAGCGTAGTCAGATCGAAGAAAAAAAAAAAACCTAGGTAACATTTATTTTTCACGATAATCGAAAAAATACATTCCTAGATTTAGACCATAGAGTCCAATATGGTTCTCAGGAAGTAAGTTTCAGGAATACGATACCTAAACTCTTCCTTCCCCACGCATTTTTGATAATCTAATGTATGTCCGCAAAAACTTTAATAACCTTGATTTAGTAAAAGACCAACATAATTTAAATACTAGAAACAACAAATTGGTCATTCCATGTTTCAGGCTCTCTAAAACCATTAACAATCTTTAGGTAATAGTGTTAGGTCTTATAATAAAGTCCCAAAGCACATTACTGGTTTTCCGGATTGTGAGTTCAAGTACCGTGTCAGGCGGGTTTTAATGTCTAAAGGTAGTCTAAAGTTCTATTATACAGTGGATCAATATGTGAACGATGGTGATGTCTGGAAATGACGGCAATCTCTGTGCATACACCAAAAACGAATGTAATTATCTGTTCTTAAAAATATGTTTAATGTAAAGATAAATCAGATCGAGTTTCTCTCTGGTTCTTCTCGATGAATGGGTTATTTTCCGAACCGATCGTGGCTTTGATGTTCATAAGCGCCTTCTCAGGGCCTAAATTCAATAAAGTAGTTTTGATTTTCAAATGGGATTGTTTTTACACCATATAAAGTAGCGAACAACTATGCAGATCTTATAAAGTTAATTGACCGCTGCATCATATAGATATTTTTGGTTAAAGACAAAAAATAGTTTGTTACCGTTGAGGTTTAAATTCAAATGCTTTGTGTTTTGGTAGTTGTTGCCAAGCACACATTTCTTATAAGAAATCAGATACAAGAACACAGTAAATGAAAATACCTTTATTTCTAAATTACAGTTACAACAAATGACTATAATACCACTACAATTAATTTCACGACCTAAATATTAAACCGATTAACATGAAATTTGCACATATATGTTGTCATGGATATAAAAACTAAGTCACTTTTAATTCAGAAAAAGTACTACTTACGAAGGATAACTTAAATCTAGTTGAGAATATAAGTTATAATATCAAAAGTTTATGTAATGGTTCAATGTATGTATTTGGCAATGTCGCTATAAATCTGGGTAAGAAAGAAAAATCAAATATTTTAAGGAGAACTCAATAAAACTTTTAAAGAAAATAAGAGAAGGAAGGAACGCGGAGCTCTCCGTTCTGCATAAATCACTGCGGTGGAGTATAATAAATCACTTCAGGTGGCGAGAGAAATAACGATTGGGAGAGACCTCTTCAAAACAAACTTGCTAGCGAGCGATGTACCAATTGAGGTGTTTTTCATACTGGGACGCATTCATTCAACAGCATGGGACCCACGCACCTTTGTGTCAAACTAATTCATGTAGTTATCATTAACGTATAATATCAATATACTTCCGTATACTACTTTTTAATGACTACATATTACAAAGCAAAGTCCTTTGCCACGTCTGTCTCAAACTCAAAAACTACTGAACGGATTTTCATGTGGGTTTCACCACTAGATAAAGTGGTTCATAAGGAAGGATTAGGTGTAGGTTTTTTTTTATTATCAGGGCGGGACAACGTTCGCCGGACCATATAGTATATTATATACAACCGATTTTGAATATAGTTATCCTAAAACATTCTATTCGTAAAACTTACAAGAATAATACTTCTTACTGTAATCCAATTGTACGTATGACTCGTTTTTACAATGAGCTCGCATCCAAGCACATCTCATTGGACATATATGACCATCGAGTTTTTAAATTAAAAAGGACAATTAAACATCATTCAGTATATTATATATATTCGTGATTATATTTTGGCATCTTGTTTTCATTTCTGTAGGTTAATTTTAGTTTTTATAGATGAATTCATTTTCCCTATTTCATTTATTCTTGTTCTAATGTTTTTCCTTTTCAAGAGTTTGTCAATATTAATGATTCATTTTTCAATATTATTAAAACTGTAAGTAAGTTTAGTTTACTCCTTCTTATTATTGTGATTATATTATTCATTATACTGTTGACTGTTGCGTTATCGACGTTTGTAAATAAATAAGAAAACGGAGCGCCGCCACGATAAAAATGTAGTAATAAAAATGTAAGGGCGTAATTTATCATACAGTTTGTTCACTTCAAACAGACATAGAACAGATTATAACCCTACTTACAAAAATATAAGTCCTCGTATCGTAAGAGTTCAATAATACAACAACGATCAATGTATTTCATTCAATTGAAATTTAACTATTAATACACTCGGAAAAAAAAAATAACATACTCGTATAGCCAAATGTTGTCCAATTATTTTCGACTTCTTTGTGACTGCGTTTATTCGTGCTCGCAGCTAACTTCCTAGTTAATATAAGAGTTTGCACCGGACTCTTAAGTAGCTATCCCATGATTTTTTTTTCGAACTGTCTACGCTATTGACCTAGCAAGGTCTTAACAGCTTCACCGGACTACACCATCACATGCCATTCACGCCAAGAACCCGATAAGCATACGTTATCCTGCAATAGATCTTAATAAGTTATTATTTTAGTATAGGAAAAAAATCTGTAAATTTGGAATCATTTGGTTTTCGTGTGAGAAATACAAAGAAAAAGAAAACTTAGAATTTTAATACGGTAGCAACTATCGTGATCAAATGAAACTAAAAATAGGTGATCGTGTAATTACAAACATATTACAAATAACTCATAAATACGACACACATAAAATGGATTTCGTAGGTGGTAGAGCCACGCTGAAGCTATCACTGATTTCAGCATGAATGGGTCGGCTCGTCCGGGGTAGAACCACCCCCTTTCAGAAAACCGACGTGAAGTAACAGTGTTTGCATTGTTGCGTTTCGTTCGGTCAGTGAGAACGCCGGATATTCATCTTCCCTCCCCGCCTCTCTCCCCCCTCCCCCTTCTCCCAAACACAGGCTTCCAACCCATTTGCGACTTCTCTGGTGCTGCAAGTGTCTATGGACGGTGGTGATCACTTAACATGAGGTGACCCATCTGTTCGTTTGCCATATATAATATATTGCCGTATATACAAAAAAAAAAAATGGAATTTAATGCCTAAAAACTACTCTCTCCTTTACGAATGCCTCAACATTACTAGGTTCAACAACATCTCTCAAGAAAATTGACAAAACCGCGATAACTTAATAAACATTCATTTCTAACCATTTTAAAT
>MU160194.1:13728-33809 GCA_015888305.1 Antheraea pernyi
CGTCGTGTATAACGCGTGCAGGAAAGGGACAGAATCTGCAAGGTGCGAGAACACGTACGCGACAGGACCGCACCGAACGGGCGGCGTGGGCGATCTCCCGAATGTAGTCGCGGGCACAGTTAGTACATATAATAAAAGTGTAACTAAGCCAAATCTGTACATTAAATATTATCTGAAATTTATAATCGGAGTGAACTTTGTTGTCCATATAGAACACACAAACAGACACGTATATACAGTGGTAACTAATATTATAAAATAACATATAGGATACTTATTGTGTGAAAAATGTTTCACAATGTGTCAAAAGTAACATCATTTTTACAAGATTAAGTTTGGATGCATGTTTCTCGTATATTTTACAAATTCTGATAAAATCAAATAGCTAAATCAAAATGGAAACTTAATGGAGATAAAGCTTACTTTTTACTGCGTGTTAATTGATAAAGTTGCTGTTTGCTGATGATATTGTTCTTGTCGGCGAAGATGCTCCGAGGTCCAGATCTCTCGGTATCTCGGTTCTCTGACCCAAAACGATGGTTGCATAGAGAAGGACGTGAGCAATAGGATAAATGCAGGGTAGATGAAATGGCGAAAGGTGTCTGATGTAACTTGTGACACACGAATGCCCTTGAAACTCAAAGGGAAGGTGTATAAAACTATTATAAGACCAGTAATGTTGTACGCGTCTGAGTGCTGGGCGACGAGAGAGACGGATGAGAGAAAACTACATGTGGCAGAGATGCGAATGTTAAGGTGGATGTGTGGTGTAACTAGAATGGATAAGATTAGGAATGAATATATCAGAGAAGTTTGAAAATACCACCAGTAACAGATAAGTTAAGGAGTAATAGGTTAGCATGGTATGGGCATGTTATGAGAAGAGATGAAGACCATATAACTAGAAAAGCTTTGAGTATGACGGTCGATGGATATAAGAGTAGAGGAAGACCGACAAAAGCATGGATGGATTGTGGCAAAAATGATATGTATGTAAAAGGTGTGACGACTGAGATGACATCTGATAGGCGAGCGTGGAAAAGGAAAACATGTTGTGCCGACCCTACTTAGATGGGATAAGGGTAAGAAGATGATGATGTTAATTGATAAAGTTGGTCAGAAGATAATGCAACATAAAAACTATAGGCCAGTAAAATTCTTGCATTGCCCTTGCCGCAAGCCGTGCGAGATTAGTAATCGGGGCGCGGAAGTAAGTGGCCCAGGAGCAACCCAGGGTACTCCCGACATCTATCGCCAATATATATAGGATAGTTTTATCTCAATTGGGTCCGGTAGGTGGTGCTGCAAACGGGTCCTAGGCTTATTTAAGTCGATTTTTCATATACCAACTAGATATGTGTTTGAGTGGGTCCCTGGATAGTTTGTATTCACAGTTGGAAAGTTACCACCCATTACAAATCAGATATATTTATGAACACTAAAAATGGGGAAATATTTTTTTGACACAAAAAAATAAACCGCCTTCGATGTGAAAAACAAATAAGGCACTAAAAAGCGAAAAATAACTTAATTATTAAATTAACCGAATTAAATAAAAAATATTGATATTTGAAGTACCTAATTATATATTTGAAGTCGATGCCATTGATAAAAGAACCCCAATAAAGTTCAAACTTTAAAAATTCAATGAACTATGGTCGAATGTCGACCGCTGGGCGCCTACTAGTATATGCCCATATTGTCAATATATAATACGTTTATGGTTTAATATCTTACTAAAAAGACCTCTTTAAAATTACTATTAATAATTATAATGTTGAATTGTAAACAATGGAATCTTCAATCAATTAGCAGTTTTTAATATTTGACAATTTAAATAGTGCTCATTGAACTCGATACAATGTTACTAAATTTTGTAGACGAAAGTGCGGTAAATAAATCAAAATGGCTGCCAAAATGACCAAAACGACAATATAATTCAAATTATATATATAGATAGAGATATATAAATTTCAATTATATTTATTCTTGGAGCCCAGTACAACGCACGTCTTACGCACATGTTCGCAGTGAACAATATATTTTTGCTAAATTTCATGCGGACGAAGTCGCGGGTAGCAGCTAATTTAAAATAGAATGATCCAAATTACTTCTTATACAGTCAGTTATCTGCCAGTGAAAATCGTTTTGGAGATAGCATTGCGGGCGTAACCACGGTTAACAGCAAATCTAAATTACTTTTATAATGTCCGCTATCTGCAGGGTAAAGTTTCGTAAAAATTGGTCGAACCGTTTTGGAGATAGTACTGCGGGTAAATCCACGGTTAACAGTTAGTATAAACTAGAATTGCTGAAATAACTTTTTATAAGGTCAGCTATTTGTCAGTGGAAGTTTTGTGAATATCAGTCCAACCCGTTTTGGAGATAACGTTGCGGACGAAGCACGGTTAACAGCTAGTATAAATTAACGTAGCCTAAGTAATCCGCTATAATTTTAGCTACCTCCCAGTGAAATTCCCGTCAAAATCGGTCCAGCCGTTTCGGAGATTACCCGGAGCAAACAGACAGACAGACCGACAAAAATTTTAAAAATTGCATTTTTGTTATCAATAGAGTGTATACTTTCATACCAAATCAGTAAAACAAATATATTTTGATATTACATACAGACACTTCATTCAACGTAGCTGACTTCCCGAATTTCAACTAGTATTAGATAAATGTCTCCTTGCTACATAGACGCTGATTCAAGAGACCTGAAGAGTTCTTCATGTACCCGCAGGCAACCTATTGCTGATCTATACGGTAGTATATATTAACCCTTCAATTTATAAAACTTCTAACTGTAGTTTTTATAAAACTAAACTATTGTATTTTACTATGAAAGGGACTTAATTGTCTATATATTTAAGATCAATTAAATTCAAAGTCTGGTGGACAAATCTTCCGTCGTAAATTTGCAAAAAACCACCGCTACAGGTAAACTTGTCAAATATTATCTAAATACAATGTACATATCCAAATCGTTATTCTGAAAAACCAATGACATATATATACAAGATTTTTTTTGTTTAAATATACATGTATGTCTACTACAACCGTGGTATATAAGGAATGAAATGGACAAAGATCTCATTTTGAAGAAGACAAACGCTTAGTCACCACGCTGACATACGACATATTGGTGATTGAAGGCGATCAGAAATCTGTAGTTAGTATATTTTATTTAAATACCACATACACAATGTTTTTTCTAAGAATGGTGTTACTAATTACTTCAAATCATAATAGTGTAATTAAAATCAGATTAAGAAGTACTGATTTTCTCAGGATGTTTTCCAGAGCTTATTTACAGGACCAAGGGTATACAAACTAGTCAGAATCTTAGAAGTCAAAAGATAGAGGAATAACTCACTGAGATTGACTTTATACCGAATGTGCAATAGTGTTTGATGTACTCACATTCCAGGCAGATAAGATTGCGTTACTATTTTGCAAACATGTTTCAATCGTTGAAAGAAAGAAGTTTAAAAGTAAACTAAAAAGTACCCATAGAAAAATAAAAACTTAATAACTTTCCTCTCTCTGGTGTAGTCAAATCTGTTATCTTTAGTACTTAACGGTATTATGTTACCTCACATAGAGACTTGCTACTCTCCAAAGCTTAGGAACTCGTCAGCTAAAACATTAAAAAATTAGTACAAAAACAAGACATAGGTTAAAAAGTTCTTATCTTTGAAGCATTCAACAACTCTTAAAACGAATTGGCGTCAAAACATATGACTCCTAAAACCACAATTACTCTATTTATCCCCAACTATTAGAGTGACGAGTCGGTTAATTCGACAACCTTGACTTAAGTTCTATACAGTCCCATGGTTATATGGTGATTCAACGTGACACTCACTAAGTATATAGACACTTGCAAACATTATCCTCATAAGAACCTTGATAAATTATATACTTAAACGGACCACATGAATCATTCTATCTATTGATTAAAACTGCATGAAAAAATGTCCAATAGTTTTTGAGTTCATCGCGAAAAGACAGACAGACACAAAGGCAGAGGAAGTGAAAGGCTTTGTTTTATAATATGTAGTGATGATGATGGATGTTATTCTTTCCTCGATTTTCTATGAGAGTAACATGCGGCCACTATTTATGTACTGGCGTTTGATAAAAGGAACATATCAAAAATACAATCAAATTATAGGATTCAGTTGTCTTTATATCGCCTTATCATGAAAGTTACCAAATAATTATTGTTTGTCGAGCTAGCTGGTCTTAGTATATATGTATAATGTATACCTAGCAAAATTATAAAGTGCTATAATAAAGTAACAAAACGTAAAGCCCATTAATGATTTTTTGGTCATCGCTCCTTATCGAAGAGTAGTCAATACGCGGACCAAAATTTATGAGCAGTTAAACAACTAAACATGTCAAAATCTGAATAGAGTACGGCTATGCAAAAACCTTCGGCACACGTCGTTCTATTATACACAGCTTTGCTTATATATTCCAACCTAATCTACTACAGAATCTATCTGGGACTGGTCTTGGAAGTGGTAGTCCGGTGAACCTGTTAAGACCTTGTTAGGTCAATAGCGTAGTCAGTTCGAAAAAAAAGACTGATATAGGATATATTGGAGGTTGTCAGCAGACATATATTGTCAGGTCAGACTACCAAATATTTTTTAAAATTGTAACATGGCGAATTGACGCCCCTGTAGTTGCTGACAAGCTTAGTGTAAACCAAAATTAAGACCCCCGAAAAATAGGATATATTGGAGGTTGTCAGGTCTGACTACCAAATATTTTTTAAAATTGTAACGTGGCGAATTGACGCCCCTGTAGTTGCTGACAAGCTTAGTGTAAACCAAAATTAAGACCCCCGAAAATTCTATAATCGTCGCTGTCATGCTGATGTTCGCTGATCCACGAATACGTCAAACTAAAATAGAGTCACTATGAAGAGGCTAATGATAGCGATTTAGTCAGACACGCCCAATAATACGTGAGCCTTATGTATATTAATGTGCTCCATTTACCACATAAAAGAAAGCTTTGTGTATTGGAATTTGGGTGCTTGAGCCAAGTTTCAGATAACCTACCTACAATACAAAAAGCGATCTTAGTTGTTTATCAAAACAGAGCATTCACGTAACATAAAAAATATTACTGGTAATAATTTATTTATTGTGTTTCTTTATAAACTCATCCGATTTATTAATGACAATACCTGCTAATATACGTCGCAAAAATAACTGTGACTGCCGCCTAAATTCACGTAACATAAAAAATATTATTGGTAATAATTTATATTGTTTCTTTATAAACTTACCCGATTTATTAATGACTATTATACCTGCTAATATACGTCGCAAAAATAACTGTGACTGCCGTCTAATCAACATTTGTCGTTGGCCTACAAAAACCACTATAACTGGATACTGCGAGTACTATGGTGGCACTTAATGATCTTGAATCGCAGACCAAGTTATTGTGGTGAATTTTTAAACCACTTGCATATGCCATCAAGCTTATTTAGTTCTAGGGGACTGTTCGAGTATAACGAAGGCACCAAAGGGGTGTGGGCATCTATGCTTTGCTTATTTTTGGTGATACGGGAAACGATTATTTAGCAATATTTACTTTCGTTTTCATTTCCTAAATTAAGCGGATTATCATTCAAGCACATAGAAATCCTATTCGTCTAAGCTCAAAAAAGGATCTTTTGAATGTTTTATATTTTATCAATAAAAAAAAAGTAGCTCACATGGCAATAATATCACCCGTTTCTTCAAGCCGATCTGTCACGGAAAGAAAACATGAATGCTGACAAACGCTTTTATAACACCGAATGAGAAGAAAATAATAGTCACAGATAGATTTATGAAAGACAAGACGCTTATACTCATTACGGCGTAAAAAAATTTTTTTTCTCCGAACCAGGCTCAAAAGATTCGTTTAGATGCCAAAGTAGGCCTCCGAAAATATGAGCCAATATTAAAATTAAGGTTGTCCGCATCGCACTTTTCGATTTCACATAAGAATTACACAGCAAATAATGTTTTTTTTCCTGACTTTTGTAACTAATGAACCATAAATTGTTCTCCAATTTCCATCGAATATTTTTGTAGAGTATTGAACGCTCTACAAAAAATTTCACATATCATTTTTTGAAGAATCAACTCATTCTATCTGTATATACGTTAAGAATGAACGTAGGTCCGGACCTGAGGGGATGGGCCGGGAGGCCCATCTCCTCATTACACAGGTCCGGCGGACGAGGGGGCAGTCGGTGTGTACCCTGTCTGTCCCTCTATAGGTAGGCGGCCACCTTCCGCCGGGCGGACCGTGGGGACGGCTCTACAAGGTTGATTAGCTTGAACGATCCCTTGCCGCCCCCACAAAACGGTTTGTCGGTACACCGTGGGGTTTTAGTCCGTGAGACTCAGACATAACCCACCCTGTCCTCCGGGAGGTTGGCGTAACCATAAGGGATTTCCCCACGTTAAAAAAAAAAAGATAGCTATAATGTTTTTCAAATATATACGTTGTACAACTAGATTCTGTAGTGCCACGTTGCGTCTCCGAGAACAAAATCGTTCACAAAGATTGAAAACAATCGGGCGGTACTACCCCGAGCGAGCCGACCCATTCATGCTGAAACCAGTATTAGCTTCCGTGCGGCTCTACCACCTACAAAATTTACAATACATTTACAATTGAACAGCTAGTTTAACTATATAACCAAAAGTTACTACTTAAAACTGTATTTACAGTGTATGTTAGAAATTGTTGTTTTAGAAATACGTCTGGACTTTTCCTTAAATAGGTCAATATGGGAAAACAATTATATAGATTCTAGTAATAACTGTAATGTACTCATCCTTGGAATTTTGAAACCACTAAAAGTATATTAAACTATACTATATTGGTTATCAAGGCCATTTCGTTACCTACAGGCAATTAAATTTGATTTTAATAAAGATATCTTTATCGCTTTGAATTAAAAATCTGAATAATTGACCTTGACTCCCGGTGTTGCAAATGTTAACCACTTCTATAGGTAAACTTGTAAAATGTTATCTAAATAGTATTATGCATGTAAATCGTTATCCTGAGAAACCAATTACATATATACACAAGTAATTTTTGTTTAATACGCTTGTACGTACAAATCATCATGGTATACAAAGGATAACCTGGATAAATGCCTCATCTTGTCGTGCCTTATGACCAGGCGAACCCACAAAGTATTGACAAATTAAGACGACTGTATTATGTATACTTCTGTATTGAAGACCGCAAGCACTCTTTTCAAGGCGTCTAAGTCTAGTAATTATATTGACATAATGAACTGTAATTACAGTGGCTTTACTTGAATGGATGTTATGCATCTAACCATTTTATTTAACATACTAATACTTATGAATGGCTAAAATGTACCCAATGTAACGATTACGACTGACAAGCCTTCAAAAAACAAGCGTACACTTCTTTAAAAGGCCGGCAACACACGTACGACTCCCCTGGTGTTGCTAGGTGTCTATAGACGGCGGTGATCACTTACCATCAGATGACCTGTCTATTCGTTTGCCCCATATAATATAAAAAAACCCATCATAAACATCAAGAACACAGTTAACACGGTGTCTGTTTTTCTGAAAAGTTAATGAATAAGCATGTAATTCATGTATGTAGATTGTAGAGACTTTAACAAAAATTAACTTTCGGCGTCCCAATATGATGCAACGAAACCGGACTGGAATGTAGGTAGATCTGAATATGTCGATAGTTATTGCAGATCTTTGACTGTATTTGCCACATGTTGTAGTAAAGCAATTTTGTCCATATAATGAAGTAGTCCGGTGAAGCTGTTAAGGCCTTACTAGGCCAATATTGTAGACAGTTCGAAAAAAAAAAACATATAATTAACAAAAGAAAAAATATGTATATTCAAAAAAAGGCAGATTTGTCTTTCCCATTAAAACAACGATGCTGCCATTACGTTTTTATTTTCTTCATTTTATTATCTTTTCATGATACTTTTTCTTTTGTTTCAACTGTAGCAAAAAAGTGACAAGTATTAAATATATCCAAATTCTTAAGAATTTATTGGTTCATATTATGATAGGAACAAGAGAACATAGACAATTTCTTGTTTAGATATGTAATTACACAGCAACATTTTCAAGATTTCAAGCATTTATAAAAAGCTACTGAAATTTTGGATTCATATTTCTATTAAATATTACATTCGTAAATATTTTTCTTCTAATAATAAGTTGCCACCTTCAATCAACAATAACTAGATAACGGGTCGGCGCGAAAAATACGTCTTGGTAAATAAGAGCTCACTTGAAATGTGTGCCCTTATTTTGTTTAGTTTGTATGAAACACAACCAATGTAAGCCCGTTTCACATGCCGCAGTGTATTCAAAAGATGCAAAAATAATACCCGAAAAAGCAATTTAACAGCCGGAGTATCTTACTTTCGCTAAATAAATGTTGAATAAGTTATATTTTAAGCTGTAAACTAACTAATAATATCAATATCAGTAATAGTAATATCAAAATTACCGATTTGAAGCCTGTGATACAAATGTTTGGCCTCACCAGACACAAACACGCACAATAACGGGAAAACGTACTTTATTCATTATGTGTTAAGGTTGAATTCACACTAAATGTTGTTTACGTTATCTTTTCCTTAGTGAGGGGAGTAATTTATTACTTTGCTCGTTTTATCGTAAGTATTAGATAATATTTTGAAGATATGTGACTTTATTACAAGGTGTTATGGTTGTAATTACGTTGAACTTAAAACAGTTTTAACACTTTTTTTTCTCCTTTTCTTAGTAAACAAATAGCTACACATAAGTATATATTTACACGGACGGCTTTTAGCTTCGATTTGTACGTGATCCTTTATCTAGTTATTGTTGATCGAAGGTTGCCGCAAAAAAAACTTTTTGCATCTTATATAACACTAGCGGGCTTGGCAGACACTGACAGACGCTGATAATAAAAAACTTAGACAAATTATATACTTAAACATTCCTCGTGAATCACGCTATCTACTGATGAAAGCCGCAAGAAAATCCATTTAGTAGTTTTTGACTTTATCGTGAACAGACAGACGCAATAGGGGACTTTGTTTTATACTATGTATAATGATAACAATTACATTTTAATTAATATTGCAATACAAAGGAATCAAGAAATCTTTTTCTGAAATTAAATTTTATCAGTTTTTAATCCTACAAATAAACATAAAATAATGTAAATGTATAACAATGCGCTTCTAATCAATATAACGGTTTAACCCTCGTTGACTAACGCCAATGGTGACCGTGAATTCGACAAGTTGGAATTACCAGAACTGTCAACGACAGGAGCACGTAATCAATACAACATATATAAAACCTAGACGGGAGAGGTAAATTGATTCATATAAGGTTTGGTGGTCTTGCGAACGGACCGAAGTAGTAGCACTATGTGTTGTCGAAGACAGTTTACTGTTTCGGTAGTGGTGGCGCTGATCGCGTGCGCATTCGCCGCCCCCGGTGCTAACGACATACCGACGACCGAAGAAAAATTAAGTGAGTGCCCAACCTATACGTACATATAATAATTATTACATATAATTTAACTGTATCTAGGCTAAACTTGTACATAAATATCCTTCGAAAATTATAATCGGGATGGACTTTGTTATCTATATAGAAGACAAAAATATTTTGTTTGCCTGAATGTATACCCGTATCACTATGAAAGTATAGAACCAAATTTAACGTAACTTGACACCGTAATAATTAATATTGTAATGTATACTACATATAGGATACAATTTGTCCCGTAAAATGCAAGTGGTCCAGGATAACGGAGAAAAGTCATAAAGTGCTATAGCAGACGAATTACCTAAAAAATTAAGCTATACATCTCTCTGTGTATCTGAAAACAGTGAATATTAAACAAAACTATAGCTATGTTTAGCTATGTCTTCGGGCCGTGTAACCAACAATGAAGGTTATAATTTACCTACAGCAAGTCAGCTTTTTCTTGCAAAATTATCAGTCGGTTGAATTAGAAGCATAACACCTAATAGGTAGGATAAATCCTTTTGTTATACGTGTTTGTCTCTTTGTCATGAAGCAGTTATATTTATTGTATTAAATTGTTTCCTTATATATTCAATGTGCATACTTTAAAGCTATTTATTTATAAACTTCAATAATATGAAACTTTGACATGCACATTTCTGCACACAATTTCTCATCTTCATATGCGTAACATATAGTAACAAAATAATGTATATGGAGAACAGCGAGGCGTCTGCAAAAAATTAAGCTATGAAAACTGTAGCTAGAGATGACATTGCTAAACAAAGCGTGATTCCTCAAAGTGACCAAGTTTTCTGTTCGAAACTATAAACCTAGACAATAGTTACATTGTGTTACAGAAGAAAATAAGTCTTGATTAGAGCTCTGTCAGTACATATGTTGTTTCGATATTTATTTATTTTTTTAATTAAAATATTGATGATTCGTGGAATTGTTGGGTTTAATGTTGTAAATTAACGATTTAAATAATTAATTAATTTAGGTATTTGCAATTATCATACTATGCTATATCTATACTAATACTATAAAGAGAAGTAAAATTGGGGTTGGAGATAATCCCCGGTGCTAAAGACTCGATTTTGAATATGTTTCACCGTTACCAAGGTATATTGTCACAGGGTGCTGTTTATTTTGGAAAATATATATTTACAATAATTAATTACAATAAATGTAATTGAAATCAGCAAAAATATTCATTACTTTCAACTTAACAAAAATGACCACGACACAATATATCTAAGTTTAGTATTTTTAATATATTTAGTATTTATTTTAAAAGATTCACGATTCAAGGGTGTACTTTCACGTATACTTTACAAATTCTTATAAAACAAATTGCTAAATCAAAATGGAAATTTCATGGATATACAGTTTACTTTATACAGCATGTTAATTGATAAAGTTGTTCAGAAGATAATGCGAATTAAAATTATAACCCGATAGAATTATTGCGTTGTCTCCACCGCTGACCGTGCGAGAACAGTACGGCGGGCGCGGAAGTAAGTGGCGCAGGAGCAACCCAGGGTTTATTGTGGCTGTCACCAATATATATAGGATAATTTTTATCTAAACTGGACCCAGTGTACCAATCGGGTTCTAGTTTTTTTTTAAGAATTTCACGTCTGGGAAATTAATTTAGAACCAGTAGTAACCAGACCAGACGAAGTTACGCGGGTTAGCAAGTTCATAATATATTTAAACGTCAAAATCCCCTTTTATAATTTAAAAGTGCAATATTCTACCATGAAAATATATTCCGCTTCATTTACTTTCTTAATAAAAAATTAGAAACTTGATGTAATTGATGATAATTCGAGGCATATATTATTGTATCATGCGACTGTATGGTCACATTTTCAATAGAGTTCCATAACTTATTAATCACTATTATTATTGGTTGGCCTTAGTTCCAATTGTTTCCTATTGTTGTTGATAATACGACCAATAAACATCACTTAACGATTTAATTTAATTTTATAATATAAAAAACAACTTTTTGTGACTTAAATATAAAAGTTAGACATATGATGCCGCTGACTTTTTGTAGGCAATATCAAGCTCTCTATAGAACTCAATTATATATCGCTCATCGTTAAGGCAGCGTTCGTAAGAAACGTTTTCGTTCGACCGTTTTTTCTTCGGCTTACTTTGCAAATCCAACTACCACAAAAAAGTATTTTTATTTTTCGAGTTAATATGTATCCTATGAAACTCACAAATAACTTTAACTTTCTATTGATAAAATCATTTTCAAAATCGGTTTAGTAGATTCAGATATTACCCCATCCAACCTTACAAACTCACAAAATTTACCTGTTAATAAAATCTATATATCTCTTTATAATAATTAGTATAGATATTTTTCAATACAGAAGGAACAGCGATCTATATTGTAGTGTGATTTAAGATTTAGTATCCTTTTTCTTCTATTTCAGACAAGCATGACTTGAGGCCAGTGCATGAGAGATTCCCGCACGCTGTGCTTTTCGGTCGCACCTGCGGAGGGACCATTATCAGTCCCAACTGGGTTGTCACCGCTGCTCACTGGTACGCATATGTAAATATAGTCGTAATTAGTGTAATTCGTTATTTATACACTATATATTGAAGTTTTTAGTTTGTTTCTCGTTTGTCTTAGTCCGATGAAGCTGTGAAGGCACGTCAGGCATATATCGTAGTTAGTTCAAAATAATTTTTGTATGACGCAGTAGTGTAAGATAGACAACAAACAGACATTAAGTATGATGTAAAGGTATTACGTCTGCGGAAACACCCTCAGAGGGGTATAATAAGTACACGATTTTTCAACATTCTATTTAATGACTGGACTGGACTGACTTACTCCTCGCTTTTATAATGAATAAAAATCCTATATAATGACATTTACTTACAATCGAATGAAATACTTCTTTGGTGGAACCAATTTTAAACTGAAGCGTTTATACATTGTCCGTTTAAACTTAGACGTTCAAAAATCATCAATTTTATGGCAAGCGTAGGTACAAATTATTAAATCAGTTAAGTGATTTCGCGTTTGTATCTAAGTAGTATTCTTTAAATAGTTATTTTGTCCGAAGTGTAATTACCTGTACACCCGTTTATTATTGTGTTTTTAATATATATGTTGCTTTTTGCAGACGATACTTCACTTATATTTATAGTAAAAGCAGATTCAGAGATACGTAATATTTTATACAAAATTTCTCATTGGTTTACATTAAATAACTTAGTACTAAATATGTAGAAAAAACAAAATGTATGGGATTCACTTTGGCTAATGTTCCACGAGTTGATAGTAGCATCAAGATTGCAGGGAAGTTGTAGGGTTAGTTGATAATACTGTATTCTTGACTTGACTGAAAATTACAATGGGGTCCTCATATAATACAATTGGAAAGCAGATTAAGTTCTGCTGCATTCGCAGTAAATAAAATTCGCCAGCTAAAAGATATTGCCACTGCTAGGTTAGTCTACTTCGCTTACTTCCATAGCTTAATGT
Source organism: Antheraea pernyi (assembly GCA_015888305.1). Classification (NCBI taxonomy): domain Eukaryota; kingdom Metazoa; phylum Arthropoda; class Insecta; order Lepidoptera; family Saturniidae; genus Antheraea; species Antheraea pernyi. The sequence goes on from MU160194.1 coordinate 26,824, forward strand.
CTTATGGCATTTTGTTGTGGGGGACACCAGCTGAGGTGGACACCATATTTTTATTACAAAAACGGGCAGTTCGACCAACATACATAATAGGACCTCGTGAATCATGAAAGACTAAGTTTCAGGAATTCGGTATCTTTACTCTACCCTCCCAATACATTCATGATAATTAAATGTAACCTAGAAAAGCACAATTTCGTAAAAAACCCCAATGATCTAAATACTAGAAACTAACAAACTGGTTGTTCCATATTTTAGACTTAGTAAAACCATTAAAAGTTTAGGAGGAAACATATTATTAAATGAAATATTGTTAGGCTTTACAACAACGTCGCAATGGATATTACCGATATTCCGGATTGTCATTTTATGCGCCATGTCAAGCGGGTTTTGGAGTCAAAAGGCTATTATAGAGTGGATCAATATGTGAACTATGGTGATGTCTAGAATTGACGCATCTCTGTGCATCTACTAATAACTATTGTGACGTGTAATGTATACTAGAGTGGCCATATCCAGAAAAAAAAATCTATATTTTTGACAAACTTTTCTTTTAACTTTGCTTGAAAAGATACATACAACCCCAAATTCTCATCATCCTAACTCCAACCTCCCATTTTTATTTCATTTATATATTTCATTCCCCATTTTTGTATGAACAATATACAAACGATTCACGAACGATCGTTGAATCGTTTGTATATTGTTCATACAAAAATGGGGAATGAAATATATAAATGAAATAAAAATGGGAGGTTGGAGTTAGGATGATGAGGATTTGGGGTTGTATGTATCTTTTCAAGCAAAGTTAAAAGAAAAGTTTGTCAAAAATATAGATTTTTTTTTCTGGATATGGCCACTCTAGTATACATTACACGTCACAATAGTTATTAGTAGATGCACAGAGATGCGTCAATTCTAGACATCACCATAGTTCACATATTGATCCACTCTATAATAGCCTTTTGACTCCAAAACCCGCTTGACATGGCGCATAAAATGACAATCCGGAATATCGGTAATATCCATTGCGACGTTGTTGTAAAGCCTAACAATATTTAATTTAATAATATGTTTCCTCCTAAACTTTTAATGGTTTTACTAAGTCTAAAATATGGAACAACCAGTTTGTTAGTTTCTAGTATTTAGATCATTGGGGTTTTTTACGAAATTGTGCTTTTCTAGGTTACATTTAATTATCATGAATGTATTGGGAGGGTAGAGTAAAGATACCGAATTCCTGAAACTTAGTCTTTCATGATTCGCGAGGTCCTATTATGTATGTTGGTCGAACTGCCCGTTTTTGTAATAAAAATATGGTGTCCACCTCAGCTGGTGTCCCCCACAACAAAATGCCATAAGACATTAAGCTATGGAAGTAAGCGAAGTAGACTAACCTAGCAGTGGCAATATCTGTTAGCTGGCGAATTTTACTTACTGCGAATGCAGCAGAACTTAATCTGCTTTCCAATTGATTATAGGAGGACCCCATTGTAATTTTGAGTCAAGTCAAGAATACAGTATTATCAACTAACCCTACAACTTCCCTGCAATCTTGATGCTACTATCAACTCGTGGAACATTAGCCAAAGTGAATCCCATACATTTTGTTTTTTCTGCATATTTAGTACTAAGTTATTTAATGTAAACCAATGAGAAATTTTGTATAAAATATTACGTATCTCTGAATCTGCTTTTACTATAAATATAAGTGAAGTATCGTCTGCAAAAAGCAACATATATATTAAAAACACAATAATAAACGGGTGTACAGGTAATTACACTTCGGACAAAATAACTGTTTAAAGAATACTACTTAGATACAAACGCGAAATCACTTAACTGATTTAATAATTTGTACCTACGCTTGCCATAAAATTGATGATTTTTGAACGTCTAAGTTTAAACGGACAATGTATAAACGCTTCAGTTTAAAATTGGTTCCACCAAAGAAGTATTTCATTCGATTGTAAGTAAATGTCATTATATAGGATTTTTATTCATTATAAAAGCGAGGAGTAAGTCAGTCCAGTCCAGTCATTAAATAGAATGTTGAAAAATCGTGTACTTATTATACCCCTCTGAGGGTGTTTCCGCAGACGTAATACCTTTACATCATACTTAATGCCAGGGCCGACCCCTGTGGAACCCCCCGTATCATCCTAACTCCAACCTCCCATTTTTAAAACGCGATTTTAGTATTTTTGTATGAACAATATACAAACGATTCAACGATCGTTCGTATTTCTAGTTCTAGGTTTCTTAAGGTGTATCCAGTTTGGAGATACAACTGGAATCGGTAGGTAACCAATTGCACGCAAACGAAGTTGCGCGGGTATATATATGTGTGTGTATGTATATGTTAAAAAGATTAATTCTTTTCTAAGATTTCTTGCCGGTTTTTCTCGATGACTGGGTTGTTTTCCGAACCGGTGGTAGTTTAGACGTTCATAAGTGCCTTCTTAGGGTCTAAATTGAATAAAGTATTTAATGATATTGATTGAACTCTCTCTTTCCACTCACCCACCCGTAATTCTTTAACGAAATTTTCATCCTCGATCTTTTTGTAGTACATACATTTAACTTAAAATACTATATACTATAATATACCTAATTGCATTTCCAGATTTATTAAATTACACAGTGTAATCGTAATCTCTATATTTCGCAGTTTGCAAACTACACTCTTCAGGTCCTTTTTTATGTTAGATCGTATGATCGTAGTAATTTGTAAGCAATAAAAATCATTTCAATACCTGTTTATTATACGAGTCATTTTATTTTACTTTCATATAACACAGTTGTATACCTGGTCTGTAATTACATCGATTTAAATATATATATTTATAGTAGCACGGCAAAATGACTGCACTGTGCCTGATGGTAAGCACAGTACAATCCAAAAACAATGGCGACCACCGAGTGACACACTATCCATCGCCGATCGCCGCTGTCATGCCGGCCTGCGAAAAGCTGGCTATGCACAGGCTAATCCCGAAACGCGACCCGCAGAAGCGAATCACTATGACGGGCTTTTTCGCCATATACGTGGTGGTTGCGACCCAGTCAGGCTGTATAACCCTACCACCCCGCTTTAGCCATTGCCTCGTTCGTTATTTAGCAGGGTGCACCACGTGCAGGTGAGGTTGGCTTGGGTGTCTCAAGTCTTAGATGTTATTCGACACCCCTTACAGAAACTACAAACGCTTTATTTTTTTCTTCAACAAAAAGAAATGAGAGACGTATATGTCTTGCAAGTTAAATGCAAGATTTGCTAACACCGCACTACGCCCAGTAATCCGTAATCAATAGATAAACGTAAGCATAAGACGGATGTGGCATAAACATCTTTACTTGTCTATTTCTCCTTTTTTTGTTTTATTATTCTTAAGCGTTTAAGTATTTTTCAATTATAATTGTTTGTAGACATACATTACTAGTAATTTTTTGATTAAATATGTCTCTTCATCATTCTTGTTATGAGCTTTAGACGGTCTAGTCGAGTGATGATCACAAGAAAAGAATAATTTATTTCTGTAAAACGTATATAGACCTTATAGTTACTCTATATCTTATATCTTACGTAAAATGTTATGAAACTATTTCTATTATTTCTAGTACGCTGTCCATGAGTGGTTCATTCGTGTTGGCAGGCACTAACAATTCAAAAGACGGGACAGGTGTCACACGTAGAGTGAAGCGTTTCGTAATCAATCCGCTGTTTTCCGTCGGACCCTACTGGCTTAATCCTAAAGAATTCAACATCAAACAGGTGAGAAAACCAATCACGCACAATTTATAGTAGATTAAAATTACTCAACTTATTCGTAACTTATCAAATAGAACAAAAATCTGCAATAATAACAATTGTTACTACATTCTTATCTAATTAAAACCTAGCGAAATGATCAGATAGATCGACGTAGGTTCAAATCTTATAATAAGCTTAAGCTAGCTTTGACCGACGTCAAAGACAATATCATCATAAACTAGCATTGTAGTAGGGCTTTGCTAATACGCGTAAGGTTCAGTTGAACATCAGTCACAATGCATTGAAAGGCCCGTATTCTCTAGGAAAAGCGTGTTACATGTTGAGCCACATCGTTTCTTAACCACATGTAAGGTGCTTAAAAGTTGAAATTTATCAAAACAATATTTTTACTACCCTGAGTAAATTCAAGCAACCGTTCCCATGGTTTATAGTAATATTGATTGTTATTACAATAATAAATATTGTTTCATAAAAAGTATATATATTTTTATGAGTATTCAAGAAACCAGTGGTCGACATTCGACCATAGTTCATCTTCTATAATGAGAAAATTCAATGTGTATTTTTCTCTTATTTTAACAGTCCTACTTACTTACACTTCTGAAACAACGCTACTGCATATTAGAAGATCAATTGAACATGAAACCAAACCTGAATTGTGAAACTTATTTTTGTTGTAATAATATGGGGAAATCCGTTATGGATACCCACGATGCCGGAGGCTGCTGGTAGGTTATGTTCGACTTGCACGGACTAAAACCCCACGGTGTATCGACAGACCGCTTATGTTGCGGCGGCAAGGGATTGTTCTTTGCTAATCACCTTGGATAGCCGCCTCAGTGGTCCGTCCGGCAGAAGGTGACCGCTGGGCTCCGTCCTAATAGGGAGACAGCCTGTGTACACTCCAGCTGCCTCGCCTCGGCAGACGGGACCTGTGTAATGAGGAGACGGGCTCCCCAGATCTCAAATCCGGCAGCAGTAATAGGAATAATTGGCGGAGACGGTTGCTTGAAGGGCCCTCGGTCCTTCCATTTCTCCACGGCCGGAAAATACATATCGCTAAACACACATACTATGAAAATTGTTCTTTTGTATAAATTATAATGGCGTATGGCTTACTATTACAGGTCGCTGCAAACTGGGACTTCCTGCTCTTAGAACTTGAAGAACCTTTACCTTTGAACGGCAAAACAATTGCAGCTGCAAAGTTGGATGACCAGCCCACCCTTCCCGCAGGCTTAGACGTCAGCTTTGCCGGATACGGCACCGATCATCACGGGGTTCGTATACACTATACGAACAATAGAAACTACAGTACTATATCATGCTTAGGGATAATTTACTCATAAAGATTTTCAACGTTCAGCTTATTTTATAGTACCATAATGACTGTATTTGATAGCCAATCGTCGTATATCAATTACTAGATACTTTAAAAGAGAAAAGATATCGATATAAATTATCGATATGAATCAAATAATTCTGAAACTCAACTTCTTAAAGTCGTTACAAAGTGCGATTTTGATCACTAAGATGTTGGATATGGTCCAGTAGTATAATCGTGGAAATCATCAGATAACTAATTTGATATTAACGTGGAAGCGAATATTAAACACAATTATTATTTGTCAGGGGTTCATGAGCAGCGAGATGCACGCAATGGATCTAACGGTCCAATCAAACCTAGTGTGCTCGACTTTAGAAGAGTTCTCGTCAAAGGATATGCTATGCGCAAAGGGGCGTCCGCCTAGATATGATTCTGCATGCAGTGTAAGACTTTCTTTTTCTTCTTCATCTCACTTTATTTTTTCAACAGTGTCATGTCAATTAATTACCACAGTCAATTCACCTTCTGTTGCAATAAATAGTTGATTTTGATATAATTTTATGTGGGTTATACCTAAAACTAATATAAGAATAACTATTATAAATCTTATAATACAGTATATTACAGGGTGACAGCGGTAGCGGATTGGTGGATGAAACAGGTCGCTTGGTCGGTGTAACATCATGGGTTCAGAATGACGCCATAGAATGTAAAAACGGCAATCTGGTTGTGTTCGCGCGCATTAGCAGCGTCCGCGACTGGATAAAACGGGTCACTAAAATCTAACCGGTACCTTACTAAAGTAAAGTATGCTGCATTCGAATCAGTGAAACTACTTTAGTGATAATGAAGCAAGCAGATGCCTATCAGTGGATTGTAATGGATATCAGAGTTGTTGCATTTGCTAGTCAAATTTCATTCTTATATTTCATTAACTTAATTCTAAACTATGACAACTTTGACAACATATACCTATATGATAACCTTTTCGAACTGTAGTCCTTTTCGGCTTACTTGTTACTTAGACATTTCATTTTTTAATAATAACTTATACTAACGAATACAAAGATAACTTTAATTATACGTGATTGTGATAATTATACATGACTAAAAAGATAGATTTTACCACTACTATGACTTCAATGACTCCTTATAATAAATTTAATGTAATTTTATTTGATCAAATATACGACACCCAAAAAATACAGTCTTTTATTTTTTTTACTTCATATGAAATCTTTATCCTCTTAATTCATTTTTCTATACTTTGGTCTCTTGGAGAACTTACTTACTATTTTGCTCGAATTGGTGGGGACACTGCCTTGCCCCCAAATACAAACATAAACGCTGATAAATACTTGAGACTGATTGAGAATAAAGGAGTCATAACGCATTTATTAGAAAAGAAGGTGTTTCTTTAAATATATTACGTCTTTACCTATGAAATTACCGTTTTGTATGAAACGATTTTTTTATTTTTTTTTATTTGTATTAATCGAAGTAATCACCCAAGCAGTCAATGCATCTTTGCCAACGCAGTGGCAGTTTATTTATGCTCTTCTTAAAGAAATCAGCTGGACTGAGGGCAACAAATTTTTAAAAGGCATTTTGTACGTGCCGATGTGATTCATCACAGCTTCTTACCAAACGGGGTGAGCATTACTGCAGATGTGTACTGTGAAGAACTGAACACAATGATGGAGAAGCTGGCACATCTCCAACCAGCATTGGTCAATTGCTCGTCTCCGCTGCTCCTGCACGACAACGCACGACCTCATACTGCACAGCAGACGGTCTCCAAGTTGCAAGAACTGGGGTTGGAAGTTCTCCGTCATTCGCCCTACTCACCAGACCTTGCGCCTACAGACTACTACTTTTTCCAGAATTTGG
>MU160194.1:33907-53850 GCA_015888305.1 Antheraea pernyi
AATGGACCAATATTGTTTTGACGCTAACGTCGAAAGCTGCTGCTAATTCAGCCGTAGATTATGTATCATCAGCTTCCACAATCGCCTTTAATTCGTCATTGTCGACCAAAGTCTTCGGACGACCGCGAGGTTCATTTTTCAGGTCGAAATTCTCACAACGGAAGCGAGCAAACCAATAATAGGTGGTGCGTTGGTTTGTAGTGTTAACTCCGTAAACGTCGATGATGTTGCGTGCCGTTTGTGCCGCGTTGCTGCCACGACGGTACTCATATTCCATAATTACTCCAATTTTTAACGTATCCATAATGACAAAAAAGATTGAAATGCGATGAAAATATAACACTAATCAATAAACAAATGACTACTTGTAAACTACTTGTAAAACATGCGTAATGTACAATGATGCTTATCTTGTAATCTAAGCATGATAACTTTCTGTAGCTTAGGTCCTTAAATTTTCTGAAACTGTGGAATGAGTTCATCCAGTATATAAGCTTTGGATTTTTAAAAGCATTAACTGTTGTTAACAATTGTTTTCGGTTTTCAAAGCCATTTCATTGCTTATGTATATAATTTTCATACAGAAAAAATCAGTGTTTTAAATAAAATATCTGGATAATCCACCTTCATCTGTAGGGTTCCATTAAGTTTCAATTATCATCCGGGTTCAATTAAGATAAAACTAACCTACATATATTGATGGTAATGAAAAAAGATTTGAGGGGTCTATGGACCCCCGATTGGAACGAAATTCCTTTTCCGTTTGTGAAGACGTTTACCACAGAGTCAGTATAATTTCATTATAAAATATCAAGTTGATAGAGTTAAATTGTAAATTAAATGATAAAATATATTTATATAATAAATAATGATAAATTAAACACTCAATAATCTGGGACAATCAAGTTAATAAAAGTTAATACGTCAATAGGTAATCTTTGAGTTGGTTAGGTTAGGTTATATTATATACACTCTCTCTCTCTCTCTCTCTCTCTCGCTCTTTTTCTCTATCACGACACCTAACTCACTGCACATAGACTCTGAATAAATAATCACCTCTACAACTTATTTTATCATGACAATCTTTAACTTGTATTAAAACATTTTCACACACATTGTATTGAAGAAAAATATAAATATGAAAAAGATATGAGCATCGCGTAGACACATCAACTGTCAATTGCTTCTAACTATTAGTCTAAGAGCTAGCAACGGTTTCGAGGGCGAATTTTAATAAGTCAGTTTTTTATATATCTTTTTGGTCTTCCGAACAACGTGCGGGCTACCTGGCTGCCGGTAAACATTGCCTTTATTTGTGCATATCGCACCTTTACAGGCAAATATATTGATTTTTAAATAATTTTAGAATGTTTTGTTTTTCACTAATTTTAAAACGCTACTAAAACATGAAATTATCACACTATTGTCAATGACAAAATCGTCTGGCAGTGATAAATTTATGTTTTTAAGAACGTTTAAAAAGAAAGTTTTACTGAAAAAAGGGTTCCTAAAATTATTTAAATATCAGTATTTTTACCTTTAAAAGTGTGATGCACGTTAATAAACACAACGTTTACCGGCAACCAGGTGTCCCGAACCTTGTATAGAAGAGTATAAAGTAAGATATATTAAAGAACCATCTTTTCTAAAATTTTTGTTCTTCCGACGTTGCTGGCTCATGAACTAAGCGGTCACAAAAAAGTCTTGTTTCACTTTTTTCGGTCTAGCTCCCATTCGCTCAAAGCGTGTAATGCGCAATAAGGAACTTCGTTCCAATATCTATATTATAATAAAACTGTAGCAAGGTCAAATCTGTACATTAAATATTTTTTGAAAATTTTGATCGGGGTAGGCTTTGTTATCGATATAGAAGCCAAAACTAACCCTTTTAAAATTTTTGTCTGTCTGTCTGTCTGTCTGTCTGTCTGTCCCTGTGAACGCGCATCACTCGGAAAGTACTGAACCGATTTTGACGAAACTTGGCACAATGATAACTAATGTTACGAGATTACATTTAAGATAGAGTTATGTCCTACGTGAGCAATGCGATGTGCTAACTTATATTTTATGTAAGTTTTTAAGAGAATAATATCCATAATCGAATATTGAATATAAACATCGAACCACCCTCCTACGATGAAGTGTATAATGCAATCTGTAAGCTTAAAGAGAAAAAAGCCCCAGGAGCAGACTTAATATTCGCGGAAATGCTTAAGGCGGATGTGGCTACAGCGGCGGCAGTTTTGACTCCTCTTGTTAAGAAGATCTGGGAAAAAGAGGAGTGGCCAGATGAATGGAGGACAGGTCTTCTGGTAACCGTGCCGAAAAAAGGTGACTTAAGTCAGTGTAACAATTGGAGAGGAATCACCTTACTGTCAATTCTCTCGAAAGTTTTATGCAGGATTATCTTGGATCCCCTTACAATAGTTGTTGAACCACTACATCGTCGCGAGCAGGTAGGCTTTCGACCTGGAAGGTCATGAATAGACCAAATTAATACGTTGCGGATTATTACTCAAAAGGAGATTTATTCACTTTTTGTCGACTTTGTAAAAGCTTTCGATACGCTGCGTTGGTCTGCGATATGGGCGCGATTAACAGAAGTTGGTATTCCCTCCAAAATCATTAAACCTTATTAAGTCTGCGTATGACAACTACTCATGCAAGTTACGCCATAATGGGTTGATTTCGGAGAGAATTAGCGTGCACTCTGGTGTGAAACAATGTGGTCTGTCACCCGTGCTGTTTCTTGTGGTACTGGTTAATACTACCTGTATTAATCAAATTGTTAAGAATTTCTTGGTACATATTTTGATAAGAACAAGAGAACATCTATAGTAGACAATTTCTTGATATGAAATTACACAACAATAATATTTTCACGATTTCAAAAATGTAAAAAAAAACATTTTCATTTATATCCTATTATTATATTCCTATTAAATATTGATAAAATACATCATTATATTATATTCGTAAATATTTTTCTTCTAAAATAATAATAAGTAGTTACAAGAAAAAACCAAATCCTTTTTGTATCTTATACTAGCGGACCCGGCAAACGATGTCTCGCCCTGACAATAAAAAAAACCTTGGCAAATTATAAACTTAAACATTCGTCATGAATCACTTTATCTACTGGTGAAAAACCGCATAAAAATCCGTTTAGTAGTTTTTGAGTTAATTGCGAACAGAAAGACGCAGTAGGGAACTTTGTTTTATAGGAAGTAATGATAACCTAACGATTACGTTTTAACCCTCGTTGATCGACGCCAATGTTGGCCGTGAATTCTACCAGCTGGAATTACCAGAACCGTCAACGACAGGAACACATAATTAATAAAACATATATAAATGCTTGACGGGAGAGGTAAATCAATTCATATAACGTGTGGTGTTCTTGTGAACGCATCGAAGAAGTAGCACAATGTGTTATCGAAGACAACTGACTGTTTCAGTAGTGGTGGCTCTGATCGCCTACGCGTGTGCCGCCCCCAGTGCTAACGACATACAACCGACCGAAGTAAAATTAAGTGAGTGTCCAACCTATATGTATAATAATTACTACATATAATAAAACTGAAACTAAGCTAAAGTTGTACATAAATATTCTTCGAAAATTATAATCGGGATGGACTTTGTTATCCATCTAGAAGACAAAAATATTTTATTCAGAATTTTTGTCTGTCTCAATCTGAGGGTACTGAACCAAATTTAACGAAAATTGCCACAGTGATAATTAATATTATAAAGTACGGATCGAAATTATAGAATACGTTTTATCCCGTAAAATGCAAGGGGTTTTACAGGATAACGGACAACGGACAAAAGTAAAAAATTCGTGGTAAATAAAATTTATGACCGATTTTGATGAAATTTTCTTTGTGCTATAACAGACAAATAAACTAAAAAATTAAGCTATATTTCATCTCTCTGTATATCTTTAAAAAAAGCGGCAACGCAAACAAAACCATAACTATGTTTTGAACCGATGTCTTCGGGCCGTGTAACGAACAATGAAGGTTATTATTTTCCTACAGAAAAATCCTTTTGATATTTGTGCTTGTCCGTGTATTTGCATTTATTGTATAAAAATGTTTCCCTATATATTTAATGTGCATACTGCAACAAAGTTATTTATTAATAAACTACACAATTTACACTTACATGGTGGTAGAGCCACGCTGAAACTATTACTGGTTGCAGCATGAATGGGTCGGCTCGACCGGGGTGGTATCATCCTGTCATAGAAAACCGACGTGAAGTAACAGTGCTTGCATTGATGCGTTTCGTTAGGTCAGTGAGAGCGTCGGAGACTCACCTCCCCTCTCCACCCTCTCCTCTCCCCCCTCCCCTAACCCTTCCCCCCAAGGATGGCAACGCACTTGCGACTCCTCTGGTGTTGTTAGTGTCCATGGACGGTGGTGATCACTTAACATCAGGTGACCCACCTGTTCGTTTGCCACCTATGACATAAAATAAAAAAAAATACTGGTGCTACTGATCCGATTTTGAAATATTTCCCGTTTACAAAAGTATATAAGTGCTTTTTATTTTGTCAAATATATATTTTTAGTTAATAATCACAATAAATGTAATTGAATTCGTAAAAAATCTATACTATAATGTGTGTGCTTGAACGGTTTGAAACAAAGTAATAAAATCTATAGCAAAAATATTTATTACTTTTAGCTTAACAAAAAACTCCACGATACCATATACCTAAGTTTAATATTTTTATTATATTTAGTATTTATTTTACAAGATTAAGTTTGGATGCAGTTTCACGTTTACTTTACAAATTCTTATAAAACAAATATCTAATTAAAAATGGAAATGTCATGGAGATACAATTTACTTTTTCAGCATGTTAGATGATAAAGTTGGTCAGAAGATAATGCGAATTGTAACTATAAACCGGTAAAATTATTGCGTTGTACCCGCCGCTGGCCGTGCGAGAATAATAAGCGGGACGCGGAAGTAAATAGCGCGTGAACAACTCAGGGAAAATTGTGAAGACATTTATCACCAATATATATAGGATAGTTTTTATCTCAATTGGACACGGTGTGCCAAACGGGTTGTAGACTTATTTAAGAAGATTTTTCGTATACCAACTAGGTATGTGTTTGAGTGGGTCCCTGAATAGTTTCGATTCAAAATCGGAAATGGTGGCTGTCGCTGCAATTGGATTCTAGGTTTTTTTTAAAGATTTTTCGCATTTGGAAAATACAATTGGAACTGGTAGTATCTAATTTGGTGCAGACAAAGTTACGCGGGTCAGCTAATTCATAATATATTTAAAAGTTAAACGAAAATGTATTTGTGATATGGTATTCCGTTTCGTTTAGTTTTTCATTAAAATTGAGAAACTTGATGTAATCTATGATAAATCTAGGCAAATCATGTTTGTATCATGCGACTGTATAGTCACATTTTCAGTAGAGTTCCATAACTTGTTAATCACTATTATTATTGGTTGGCCGTAGTTCCTTCGTACGAGTTCGTTCCTTTACATAACCGCCATACGTTTCCAATAATCACCAAAGAGTACATAATTAGACTAGACTGACTAGACTAGATTGTAGTGTAATTTAATATTTACTGTCCTATTTATTCTATTTCAGATAAACATGACTTAAGGCCAGTGCAACAGAGATTCCCGCACGCTGTGCTTTTCAGTCACGTCTGCGGCGGGACTATTATCAGTGCCAACTGGGTTCTTACAGCTGCTTACTGGTACGCATATGTGATCATCGTCGTAATGAGTCTATTTCGTCAATTTATACACTATATATTGAAGTTTGTTGTTTGTTTCTCGTATGACTTAGCCCGGTGAAGCACGTCAAGCCAATAGCGTAGTCAGTTCGAAAATTTTTACGTATGACGTAGCAGTATGAGATAGACAACAAACAGAACATTAAATACGATGTAAAAGTATCGTCAGTATGCAGTTATAGTTAAAAATTAGTATGTGAGTTTAAGTGTACATATGAATAAATGAAATGTATATTGCGTCTGCGGAAACAACCTCAAAAAGATTAAACAAGTACATATTTCTTCAACATTCTATTTTATGAGTGGACTGGACTGATTTACTCCTTACTTTTAAAAGGAATAAAGATCCTACATAATTATATTTATTTTCAATCGAATGAAATACTTCTTTGATGTAAGTAATTTTTTACTTGTCTTTTTTTTCTTTTCTCGTTTTACTCTTTTTTATGTCATAGGAGGCAAACGAACAGACCTACTACCACCTGTAAAAAGTCTTTAGTATTAAGTATTTAAGTAAAATTCAATTATAATTGTTTGCAGAAAGACGATACTAGTAATGTTTTGATCAAACGTGCCTCTTGATCATTCTTGTTATGAGCTTTAGACGGTCTAATGCAGTGGTGATCATAAGAGAATGATAAAATTTATTTCGCTAAAACGTATAGAGATTGGTCTCACATGAAATTATTTCTATTATTTCTAGTACGCTAACCATGAGTGGCCCATTCGTGTTGGCGGGCACTAACAATTCAAGAGACGGCACAGGTGAAACGCGTAGAGTGAAGCGTTTCGTAATCAATCCGCTGTTTTCCGTCGGACCCTACTGGCTTAATCCTGAAAAATTCAACATCAAACAGGTGAGAAAACCAATCACGCACAATTTGTAGTAGATTAAAATTACTCAACTTATTCGTAACTTATAAAATAGAACAAAAATCTGCAATAATAACAATTTTTACTACTTAGTAATATATATTCTTATCTCAGTTCAAACACAGCGAAATTAATCAGATTGATCGACGTAGGTTAAAATCTTATAATAAACCAAAGCTGTCGGTCAAAGAAAAGATCATCATGAACTATAGCATTGTAGTAGGGCTTTGCTAATACGCGTAAGGTTCAGTTGAAAATCAGTCGCAATGCACCAGTGTTTCGCTACACTGAAAGGCCCGTTTTCTCTAGGAAAAGCGTGTTACATGTTGAGCCACATCGTTTCTTAACCACATGTAAGGTGCTTAAAAGTTGAAACTTATCAAAACAATATTTTTACTACCCTGAATAAATTCAAGCAACCGTTCCCATGGTTTATAGTAATGTTGATTGTTATTACAATAATAAATATTGTTTCATAAAAAGTATATATATTTTTATGAGTATTCAAGAAACCAGTGGTCGACATTCGACCATAGTTCATTGATTTTTTAAAGGGATAAATATTATAATAATAGTTGTATGTTATAATATAATTGTTGAATGTAGAATGAAAAAGGGTAATTGGAACGTAAGAGTAAAATAATACATACAGTCGAGTATAGCAACCTCCTTCACACCCTTTTTTGAAGTCCTTTATTGACAAATGTCAAAATGTCTTTTTTATTTATGTGTGTATATGTTGTCTAAATTGAAGCAGTAGTGTGATTAACGCATATTTTAATTAATTTAATGTACTTTTAATGCATTTTATATAAAATAGATAGCTTTCTGCACTTCTCCTCCATATAAACTTTAACTATGCCAAATTTGACGTTCATCCGTTCGCCCAATTCCGTTAAAAAGGGATACAAAGTTTAGGCTTCACGTATTAATATATATGATGATGAGATGATGAACTAAGCACGACACTGTAAGCTTCTATAATGAGAAAATTAAATGTGTATTTTTCTCTTATTTTAACAGTCCTACTTACACTTTTGAAACAACGCTACTGCATATTAGAAAATCAATTGAAAATGTAACCAAACCTGAATTGTCAAACTTATTTTTGTTGTAATAACATGGGGAAATCTGTTATGGATACCCACGATGCCGGAGGCTGATGGTAGGTTATGCCAGACTTGCACGGACTAAAACCCCACGATGTATCGACAGACCGCTTATGTTGCAGCGGCAAGGGATTGTTCTGTGCTAATCACCTTGGATAACCGCCTCAAAGGTCCGCCCGGCAAAAGGTGACCACCGGGCTCCGTCCTAATAGGGAGACAGCCTTTGTACACTCCAGCTGCCTCCCCTCGGCAGACGGGACCTGTGTAGTAAGGAGACGGACTCCCCAGGTCTCAAATCCGGCTGCGGTGGTAGGAATGATTGGTGGAGATGGCTGCTTGAAGGGCCCTCGGTCCTTCCATTTCTCCGCGGCCGGAAAATACATATTGCTAAACATACACACTATGAAAATTGTACTTTTGTATAAATTATAATGGCGTATGGCTTACTATTACAGGTCGCTGCAAACTGGGACTTCCTACTCTTAGAACTTGAAGAACCTTTACCTTTGAACGGCAAAACAATAGCAGCTGCAAAGTTGGATGACCAGCCCACCCTTCCCGCAGGCTTAGACGTCAGCTTTGCCGGATACGGCACCGATCATCACGGGGTTCGTATACACTATACGAACAATAGAAACTAGAGTACTAGATCATGCTTAGGGATAATTTACTCATAAAGATTTTCAACGTTCAGCTTATTTTATATTACCAGATATACCTACATAATGTATGTATTTGATAACCAATCGACGTATATCAATTACTAGATACCTTAAAAGAAAATAGATATCGATATAAATAA
The DNA here is from genome assembly GCA_015888305.1 of Antheraea pernyi. Classification (NCBI taxonomy): domain Eukaryota; kingdom Metazoa; phylum Arthropoda; class Insecta; order Lepidoptera; family Saturniidae; genus Antheraea; species Antheraea pernyi. The sequence goes on from MU160194.1 coordinate 42,470, forward strand.
TCGATATGAATACACGTCACCAACTAATTCTGAAACTCAACTTCTTAAAGTCGTTACAAAGTGCTACTTTGATCATGAAGATGTTGGATATGATCCAGTGGTATAATCGTGCAAATCATCAGACAACTTATTTCATTTGTTAACATGGAAGCGAATATTAAACACAATTATTATTTGTCAGGGCTCCGTAAGCAGGGAGATGCACGCAATGGATCTAACGGTCCAGTCCAACCAAGTGTGCTCGACTTTAAAAGAGTTCTCGTCAAAGGATATGCTATGCGCAACCCCTAGATATGATTCTGCATGCAGAGTAAGACTTTTTTTTTCTTCTTCACCTCACTTTATTTTTTCAACAGCGGCATTTTTGTCAACCAATTACCACAGTCAATTCACCTTCTGTTGCAATAAATAGTTGATTTTCATATAATTTTATGTGGGTTATACCTAAAACTAATATAAGAATAACTATTATAAATCTTATAATACAGTATATTACAGGGTGACAATGGCAGCGGATTGGTGGATGAAACAGGTCGCTTGGTCGGTGTAACATCATGGGTTCAGAATGACGCCATAGAATGTAAAAACGGCAATCTGGTTGTGTTCGCGCGCATTAGCAGCGTCCGTGACTGGATAAACCGGGTCACTAAAATCTAACCGGTACTTTACCAAAGTAAAGTATGCCGCATTCGAATCAGTGAAACTACTTTAGTGATAATGAAGCAAGCAGATGCCTATCAGTAGATTGTAATGGGTATCAGAGTTGATGCATTTGCTAGTCAAATTTCGTTCTCAATTTCATTAACTTAATTCTAAACCTCTATGACAATCTATAATTTTCGATCTGTATGCACTTTTGTCTTACTTGTTACTTAGACATTATATTTTTTAATAATAAATTGTACTAACGAATACAAAGATAACTTTAATTATACGTGATTGTGATAATTATGCATGATTAAAAAGATAGCTTTTACCATTATGACTTCAATGACTCCTTATAATAAATTTAATGGTATTTTATTTGATCAAATATACGACACCCAAAAAATACAGTCTTTAATTTTGTTTACTTCCTATGAAAACTTTATCCTCTTAATTCATTTTTCTATACTTTGGTCTCTTGGAAAACTTACTTACTTTTTTGCTGGATTTGGCCCAAATACAAACATGAACGCCGATAAATGCTTGGCACTGACTGGGAACAAAGGAGTCATAACGCATTTATTAGAAAACAAGGTGTTTCTTTAAATATATTAGGTCTTTACCTATGAAATTGCCGTTTTGTATGAAAAAAATTAAACGAATTTTTTTCATGTATTTTTTATTTGTATTAATCGAAATAATCCCCCATGTAATCAATGCATATTTGCCAATGCAGTGGCAGTTTATTGATGCCCTTCTTAAAGAAATCAGCTGGACGGGAGGCAACAAATTCTTCAAAGGCATTTTGTACTGCCTCTCCTTCCCTAGTCCGGTTAAGACAGTTCCTGGAGTTTACCCCCTACAACCTCTCAAACTCACAAACTTTACTTTTTTATAATCGTTATATACAAATTTCTTCTGTGCGTGTGTATGTCATTGAACTCTTCCTAAAAGGCTGGACCGATTTTGATGAAATTTAAATAAAATAGTCTGCTTCCACCCGAGTTGTGTAACCGTTGTTTCACTGGCGACGAGGCGAATTTACGTGTGTAATTAATAGTAAAGTACATAAACTGTTCATAATACAATGCCTATTGGAAAATTAGAAACGTTCAACATGAATTCTCAACAGTGGCCCGCGTATATACGCAGAGTTAAGCAATATATATTGCTAAACGAGATCAAAGCAGAATTGTGTGTGCCATTATTAATTACGATAGTCGGGGATGTCATGTATTCCCTGATGTGCGATTTGTGTTCTCCAGTACACCCGGAATCGAAGACCTTCGATGAGTTGGTAACGCTCGTGTCGGATCATTTGGAGCCACAACGATCCGAAATCGCGGAACGACATGTGTTTCGTTTGCGAAGACAAGAGGTCGGCGAATCTCTAACGGAGTATTTACATTGCCTGAAGCACCTCGCAAGTACATGCAATTTTGGAACAAATTTAGAAGAGAATTTACGTGACCAGTTTGTATCAGGGTTAGCGAACGAAATGATGCGGTCACGAATATTCGCGGGAAGAAACATTAAATATGGGGAAGCAGTGGAGTTAGCTCTGGCACTAGAGGCAGCCGAGCGTCACGCTAAGCTGAGTGACGCTATAGGGAACGCGATCTCGGGAGCGGCGGCTACGGGTTGCGGCAGTGCGGCGGCGGACGAAGGCCTGCATTACGCGCGCAGGGAGCGCAGGGGCGGCGGAGAGAGCGGCGCGGGCGTGCGAGCGGGTCCGAGCGGTGCGGTGGCCGCATCTCGCAACGCAGCTCGGCCGGCTGAGCGCTGCTGGCGGTGCGGTAAGCTACATTGGGCGGATAAATGTCGGTTCGCGCAGTATAATTGTGATGTGTGTGGCGTGCGGGGCCATTTAAAAGTGATGTGTAAGAAAGGGCGAGGGAGTGCCCGCCAAAATTACCTGAGTGAAAAGGACTGCGACACGGAGGTTTTTGGCTACATACAGGATGACGGTATAGCGGATCGTACTTATTTTATCGAGTTACAAATAGATAGACAATTTCTTAAATTTGAAGTGGACACAGGAAGTAGGATTTCTACTATTAGTTTGGATTTTTATCGACAAAATTTCAGTAACAAACAGTTAATTCAAGATAATTTACAGTTACGTACTTACGTTGGTTCAACAATGGAATCGCTCGGATATATTAAGGTGGATTTGGTTCTGAGAAAGGTATCGGCCGCGGGATGTAGATTATATGTAATTCGGAACGGAAGACGCCCGTTGTTGGGAAGAGAGTGGATGCGCGCTTTACAGATACATAATGTAGCCATCGAATTAAATGAAATTATTGATCAAACGAGCGATCCATTAGTGAGCCAACTGACCACGGAGTTTCCGGAAATGTGTAGTGATAAGTTAGAGACTTTTAACAAAACTACTCATCTGCATACGACCGATAATAAGCCGGAGACGATGCGCGGGCGGGCGGTGCCGCTGGCGCTATGCGGCAGAGTCAAGCAGGAGCTGACGGGGCTCGAGCGCGAGGGTACTAACTATCGAGTTAAGTCGAGTGAGAACAGACCCGCAGAGTCGTTAGGCGGACTGTCGTTACCGTGGGAACGACAAGAAGGAGATATACTTAGTTATACCAGTTTAGTCCAACCACCAGTTGATATAAAATACATTGCGAGTGAAACCGGAAAAGATAGACTTCTAAGTAAAATTAAGCGTTATGTAATGTTTGGTTGGCCGTCAAAGACTGTTTGTGACGAGGAAAAGCCGTACTTCTCACACAAAGACAAAATTATGCTTAAGTTAGGGTGTTTGGTTTTCAAGAATAGATTAGTGATTCCTCGGGCTTTACGACGCAGAATCTTAGAGGAGATTCACGAGGGTCACTTAGGGATAAATAAAATGAGACATTTGTCACGTAGTTATGTTTACTGGCCAAGTCTTCTCGATGAATGGTTTGTTTTCCGAACCGATGGTAGTGTTGACATTCATAAGGACCTTCTCACGGCTATTTTGAATATATATTTTTTACTTTTATTCTTAACACTAATCTGCTAACCAATACATACCTTTGCAATTACTCGAGCCATACTAATAAAAACAATCCGAGCGAAGCAATTCTTTTGTTTATACCATTGGTGGCAAATGGATATAAGAGTAGAGGAAGATCGAAAAAAGGATGGATGGATTGTGTGATAAATGATATGTGTGTAAAAGGTGTGATGACTGAGATGACATCTGATAGGCGAGCGTGGAAAAGGAAAACATGTTGTGCCGACCCTACTTAGCCACCTACTTACTAAGGGTAAGAAGATGATGATTACCTTCACGGTTTGCAGATTTTTCTGCAACGAATGAAGGTCCATACGATCGTTTCGTTCTAATTTGAGCCCCGATTGTAATAATGAAAGCAAGCAGCCGGGATACGTGCCGTCCTGTGGTAGAGGAATGCCAGACTTCCGCGATGTATACTGTTCTTGAAGTTTGTCATAACTAAGATTCTTCCACGGTATGGACGCTGTCAATAAAAATAATACACACATTTCCATTCTATGAGTCGTTACATTTCGAAACAAGCTAAATTCTATCTTTACTGTACCTAATGTTTTTATGTTATTATTCAAAATCTTCAAGTTTTTGTATGTTTAAAATGTGATGATAAAAAAAAACTAAAAATCTTATGAACGGCAAAATTTGAACTTCAAAACTTTCAAACTAAAACTTTCAAAAATTAAACATATTATATGAACAGTAGTCCGATAAAGCTGTAAAGACCTTGCCAGGTCAATAGCGTAGTCAGTTCGAGAAAAAAAGAATGTTATATGATGGACAAAATTGGATTTCACTCATTTAGAAATGTAAAGACGCATATGAGACGTAAGTTTCAAAATAAACTAAGTCTTCTACTCTTTTAGTCAATCAAGAAAAAAAAGTGCGTGTGTACTTATGTACACGCGTTAGAAGTTATACTTCGTTGGCGTACCAAGATAAAAACCTTTCCAAAAATGTTATCTTTCGCCTTATTCTACGTTTGTAGAAAACAGGATACTAACAATAGAAAAAATTGACTATAGCTAATTTCAGGGTGTCGGTTTTTCGTGACGGTGTGCGCGCGCATCGTAAAAATTTACTTCCATCATTTTTCCTAACGCACCAAAAGAAGTATAACTTCAAAAATTTTTTTTTTTAGATTTTAAAATATTAAACACCGTTAACCAAGTGCAAATTTCACCGTTCATAAAATGTTAAATTTAATGTGTACAAAATTTGTAAATCTTTAAAAAGACCTAAAAATATTATAGGCGGTTACGGTTAGACTTCATTCATTTCGAATATAAAAAGTCGTATAACGTTAAAATAAATTGAAGAGAAAATTGTAGGGTTGATACATGTATGTAGGTAGTTACCAATATATTGAAATAAAACAGTCTGCTTCCACCCGAGTTGTTTAACCGTTGTTCCACTGGCGACGAGGCGAATTTACGTGTGTAATTAATAGTAAAGTGCATAAACTGTTCATAATACAATGCCTATTGGAAAATTAGAAACGTTCAACATTAATTCTCAACAGTGGCCCGCGTATATACGCAGAGTTAAGCAATATATATTGCTAAACGAGATCAAGGCAGAATTGTGTGTGCCATTATTAATTACGATAGTCGGGGATGTCATGTATTCCCTGATGTGCGATTTGTGTTCTCCAGTACACCCGGAATCGAAGACCTTCGATGAGTTGGTAACGCTCGTGTCGGATCATTTGGAGCCACAACGATCCGAAATCGCGGAACGAGATGTGTTTCGTTTGCGAAGACATGAGGTCGGCGAATCTCTAACGGAGTATTTACATTGCCTGAAGCAAGTTTTCAGGCAATGAAAAAATATAGCTAGAATATAAAAGTAAATTTCGCCGCCGCTGTCAAAATAAAAATAGCGCAAATCGAATGAGACCAAAAGAGAAATATCTTTTTTATATTTTTTTATATACCATGCTAATTTTGTGATGCAAAGCTAACAGTTTATTTTAATTTAAAAATGTTTTTTAAAGTACACCGAGCCTAGCTGTCTAGTCCTGGTACTATTATATTATGCATACAAATGTATATTCGTTGGCATATTTCTCATCCAACAACGCTAAAACGATTAAACGAATTCTAATAATATTTATCTATAGAAGTCGATTACGATGTGCAATACAGTGAAAGTACATTGTCGACTAAAGTCTTCGGACGACCGCGAGGTTCATTTTTCAGGTCGAAATTCCCAGAACGGGCGAACCAACAACAGGTGGTGCGTTGGTTTGTAGTGTTAGCACCGTAAACGTCGTTGATGTTACGTGCCGTTTGTGCCGCGTTGCTGCCACGACGGTACTCATATTCCATAATTACTCGAATTTTTAAGGTATCCATGATGACAAAACGATTGAAATGCGATGAAAATGTAACAATAATCAATAAACAAATGACTTTGATGATAAATTTGAAATTAGAATTCTTAGCCAATCAAAAATTATTTTGAATTGAAATGACCAGTACTGCAGAACGGCAATTTCATAGACCTACTATAACCAAAAGTTTAATACAATATTTACGGTTTGTATTGTAATTCCCAAGTAGTTGTTTTTGACATCCATTTGGGGTTTTCTTTAAATAAGATAATATGGGAAAATATGAGTAATATACAATGAGGTTTATCTCGTAATCTGAGTATGATAACGTTCTGTAGCCTAGGTCCTGAAATTTTCTGTAACTGTGGAATGAGTTTATCCAGTATATCACCTTGGGATTTTTAGACACTCCATTGTATTGAAGAAAAATATAAATATGAAAAAGATATGAGCATCGCGTAGACACATCAACTGTCAATTGCTTGTAACTATTCGTCTAAGAGCTAGCAAAGGTATCGACAGGGTATTCAATAAGCCAGTTTTTATATATCTTTATGTTCATCCACATAACGTGCGGGCTACCTGGCTGCCGGTAACGTTGCGTTTATTTGTGCATATCGCACCTTTACACAAAAATATTAGTTTATAAGTAATTTTAGCAGGTTTTTTGTCCCTAAATTTGATATGCTATTAAAACATGGTATTATTATTGCCAGACATTTTTGTTATTGACAATAATGTGCCTAATGCTATTATTCCCAAATAAAAATAAAAATAATTTCAAATCATGTTGGGATAGCCGTAATTTAGACATAAATAAGTACAAATTTAATCTTTCAGTAAATTATTTTCTCAATAGTCAACTTTTTGTACGTGGTAGAGCCACACTGAAGCTATTACTGGTTACAGCATGAATGGATCGGCTCTAACAGTGCTTTTCGTAAAGTAACATTGTTGCGTTTCGTTCGGTCAGTGAGAGCGCCGGAGACTCACCTTCCCTCCTCTTCCTCTTCCCTTCCTCTCCCACCAACACAGTCTGGCAACGCACTTGAGACTCCCCTGGTGTTTCAAGTGTCTATGGACGGTGGTGATCACTTACATCAGGTGACCCACCTGTTCGTGTGCCTCCTGATATAAAAAAAAATCGAGTTAAGTTTTCAATAGAATAACGTAATCTATATACGAATTGAGAATTAGATACCAAACATAAGTGGTTATACAAAAAGAGACCAGAATGGATTGGCAACGGGTTTTTTGTCACGAGTTTTGGTTCTGTGGTCTTTCAGCTTCGTTTGGTTTAATCAGAATATTTTTAGGTGCCGTAGGTTTTTTAAAAGATTTTTTGTGAGTCTAGGCAGTTTTGGAAAAATTACGCCTTACACACAGTACACATTAGTTTGTGTGATGTTTTTTTTTATTTTATGTCATAGGAGGCAAATGAACAGGTGGGTCACCTGATGTTAAGTAATCACCACCGTCCATAGACACTTGCAACACCAGAGGAGTCTCAAGTGCGTTGCCAGCCTGTGTTTGGGAAAAGGAGAAGTGGGGAAGAGGGGGGGGTTTGGATATTTCTCCACTCGAAAATGATAATTACAAGATGCGATCAAATGTGTGAATCGTAAGCAATGTTAATAAAGTTTGTCTTACCGAAACAATATGATTTCACTAAAAATCAATTTCTACCCCTTGCTATTTTCATTTCCACATTACGGAGTTTCACTTTTTCCGTGCAGCGGGACACCGCGCATTTTTTTTTTCTTCACTGATAACTCGCGACTCGGTTACAAGGATTCGAACCTACGTCCATAGACGCGGTGTCTGAACACGCTATACCACTTCAAAAATAAGTAAATAAAACTTTACATAATATTTATTCGATAAACATACTGATGTTAGTCAAAATCAAAAATACTTTATATAATCTTGGCCCGAACAAGACGCTTATCAACGTCAAAATTACCACCGGTTCGGACAAACAACGCAGTCATCGTATATATATATATATATCTCAAATTCATTACATATTACAATCGTTTTTAGTGGATGCACAGAAAGCAGTCAATTCCACACATCACCATCGTTCATGTATTAATGCACTATATACTTAATAGCCTTTTGACATCAAAACCCACTTGACATGGCGTTTAATTGCCTCCGCTGATAAAAAAGAAAACTTACTCCATAGTAAGAGAGTACAAATGAAGACTTAATGCAACTCAAGCGGAAAACACCTACGTAACATCAATTCGTATCTAATTGACTGACGCGTTCCGCTATACCCCCCTCCGCCTCCACGAGGCCCGACGTCTCTCATTAACGCGCCCGAGTGCCACCCTGTGCACCTTGCAACTGATTGGAATTATTTATTTACTTTTAAATTGGAATAGAGGGTAGTCGGATGGAAAGGAAATGAATTCGTTAAGAATATTAAGTACTCTAGTCTTGTTTATACACTTTTTTTCATTAGATGCTATTTAGTTATATTTTTGTTAAGAACTGATTTAAATTAAAACCAAAAACTGCTCGTTTAGGATATCTATATATGAGGTCTTTACCTATGAAATTACCGTTTTGTATGAACGACGAATTAAACTAATTTTTGTCATGTATTTTTTATTTGTCTTAATCGAATCTTTGCCAACGCAGTGGCCAATTATTGATGCCCTTCTTAAAGAAATCAGCTGGATGGGAGGCAACAAATTCTTCAAAAACATTTTGTACTGCCTCTCGGGTATTGAATTTTTTTCCCGCCATGGAGTCATCCAAATTCTGGAAAAAGTAGTCTGTAGGCGCAAGGCCTGGTGAGTAGGGCGGATGACGGAGAACTTCCAACCCCAGTTCTCGCAACTGGAGACCGTCTGTTGTGCAGTATGAGGTCGCGCGTTGTCGTGCAGGAGCAGCGGAAACGAGCGATTGACCAATGCTGGTTGGAGATGTACCAATATCTCCATCATTGTATTCAGTTCTTCACAGTACACATCTGCAGTAATGCTCACCCCGTTTGGTAAGAAGCTGTGATGAATCACACCGGCGCTAGGCCACCAAACAGTGACCATCACTTTTCTAGGGGTAAGTTTTCGTTTAGGGCATTGTTTAGGTGCTGAACCAGGATCCAACCAACTTGCTGAGCGATTGCGACAACAAGCCGATTGTGAAACATTCTTCATTGGTTCTATTGGTCTTAGCGTGATAATATATCCTATAGCCTCCCTCCATAAATGAGCTATCTAACATCGAAAGAATTTTTCAAATCGGACCTGTAGTTCCTGAGATTAGCGCGTTCACCCAAACAAACAAACAAACTCTTCTGCTTTATATATTAGTATAGTTTAAGTATAGATATATGTAGACGCTAATGTTAGTTTCTTTACTTGTTACTGTGCACTGTCTTTGCATATCCTTACTCAACTATACGACCGGCATGCTCCTATGCATGCTGTTAAACCAAATCACTTACCTGCTCCTTGGCTAAACTCTGATTTACGTAAATTAATGAACAAAAGAAATATCGCTAAATTTAATTATAAAAAAGATCCATCTGAAAAAAAACAAAACCAAATATAAGTATTTACGTAATCGTTGTAGTAGAATGTGCAGAGATGCGCAGAGACGACATATTCATGCATCGATTGAACATGGTGACGGATCAAGAATTTGGAAATTTTTAAAATCCGTAGGAGTTGGGAAGTCAAGAGATCTTGTGAGAACTAATATAGATGTCGAAGCTTTGAACCACTATTTTACATCCAATGTGTCCAACTTCGATTTGGCCACGAAATTAGAAACATTGAACAATTTACTAAATTTGTCAAAACCGTTTTATGGTAGCTTCTTCTTTAATCAAGTTACTGATAAAGAGGTAGAAAATAGTATTAAAGCTATATCCTCTAATGCAGTTGGAATTGACAACATCAGTAGTAAAATGATTCTTCCAATTTTAAATATTGTCCTACCTACTATCATATTTATTTTCAATACGTCTTTATTCTCTTCTACTTTTCTAGCTATCTGGAAACAAGCTACCGTTGTACCGCTTCCCAAGTGTAGTCCTGTTGACTTTTCTCAATACAGACCTGTTTCCATACTTTCTTTTTTATCAAAAGTATTAGAACGACTTGTTCATAAACAAATCTCATCATTCTTGCTTATTAATGATATTTTAAATCCGTTGCAATAAGGTTTTTGTTATGGTCATAGTACTGTAACGGCGCTAGTAAAAATCTCTGATGACATACTTAGGACTTAGGGCATGGAAAACCAAAAGGTGACGATACTTACCCTTCTTGATTTTAGTAATGCTTTTAATACTGTTGATTATGACGTCCTTCTAGCATTACTTGATACTATAAATTTGGCACCTTCTGTTGTAGGTTGGTTTCTTAGCTACTTGAAAGGCCGTCGTCAGCGTATCCGGATTGAAAACGAATATTCACAGTGGTGCGAAATTACCACTGGTGTTCCACAAGGAGGTGTACTCCTTGCTTTTCTCAATTTAATTATTAATTCTATAACTAATTCTCTCTCCTCTTCTTTTCACTTATATACGGATGATCTGCAGATTTATTACCAAACACCAGTGATTGATTTATCTAATGCAATAGATGTTATGAATTCAGATCTACATAAGGTGGGACACTGGGCTGAATCCCACGGACTGTCTCTTAATCCCAACAAATCTCAATTACTCATTGGTAGTAGTAGGCAATTGCACAAGATAGACTGGAACTCTTTAGCACCCATCTGCTTAAATAATATTACAATTCCCTATTCCACCACAGCCAAAAATCTAGGTGTAATCTTTGATAACAATCTATCTTGGAAAAATCATGTGAGTGAAGTCAGTAGAAAAATATTTGCTTCAATAAGTTCGTTGAAAAGAATGCACAATTTATTACCTTTTTTTTTCTTTTTTTTTTCAACTCTTACCTTCCGCTTTGGTTGGAGCGACACGAGATCTCATTTGACTTCATCGTGTCGCCCCAAGCGGATGGCCCAGCGTCTAACAAGCGCCGCCAGGCCTCCTTCATGGAAGGAGACGGCTATGTGATTACCGGCCGTCTCCTCCATCCGCCGGAGCCTGTGCAAGGGGAAGATGGGTCCTCCCGACCGGTCCATCTTCCCTAGGCCCGACTACGATAGCGGGAGGAGGCGATCGAACTGCCGCCTCCTCCTGCCGGTCCTCCGTTGGCGGAGACGACCGCTCAGAGGGTCCTCCTCGCGGACCCTCTCCGCCGCCTCCTTCTGCGAGACGACTTCCTCGCAGAAGGAGGCCACAATATTCCATACATTCTCACTGCCGAGCATGGCCGCAACCACGCTCGGCAGCGACAGATCCCGCCCTACCGCCGCAGCCAGAGTGCGACGTTGCTCCTCCCACGC